>VUQG01003077.1:0-14979 GCA_015106755.1 Etia nguti
CACGGACATGAGCAAACAGTGGGAAACCCAGGCTTTGAAAGCACACTGAGAAGTGCAATGTCTCCAACAGTGTATGCAGACCACACAATAACCCCACTAACAGTCATTCATGTCTGCCATTACTGTTAGTGGTTCAATAATCTGTCTCTGGTTTCCATGGCTCCCACCCATGTTTGTCAATCATCTACCATTTCCTTAGTGGGAGCTAGCTGGCACAATTTCACCCTGACAGACAGCTCAGTGTGTGTGTGTGCTTGTATTTAGTGTGTGGGTGAGCACACAGAGGTGAAAGATACGGGTTTTTTTTCAGACAGGATTTTGACTTACAGAAGAAAATTTCCATATCCAAATAGGAATTTTATAAACATATTGGGGGAAAAGAGATAGTGTTCACACTGAATCTCACTAAATAATTAAGGTGTTTCAGTATAATAATTAGTGCATTTCCTAGAAATAGATGTGCCATTTAATAAATGGCTTTAATTTCCATGGAGATAAGACTGAGTATAGTAGTGAGCGTACCCTGTCATCGTGAAATCATGAAGAGTAAAAGCTTTCTAAAGTGACAGGAAACATATCTTTAGCAAAATACTGTAGTACACTCACTTCCTTAACTTTTAGAACATGAATATCTAACCAGCCAATCACATGGCAGCAACTCAATATGTTAAAGCATGTAGGTGTGTTCAGTGTGAGCTGCTGAAGTGAAAACTGGGCATCAGGAAAATGAAGAAAGAAGAAAACGACTTTGAACATAACAGGGTTGTTGGTGCCAAACAGGCCAGTTTGGGTAATTCAGAAACTACTATACTGATTTACTGATCTATTACACAACCATCTCAAAGGTTTTCCGAGAACCCACTAAACATTGGACGTCAGATAGACGTGCAGATTATATCTATATTGGGTCCGTCAGGTCCATGACCAAATTCTGGACATCTAAACGACGTCCAAACTAGGTCCACAATTTGGACGCCCAACCATGACCCAGTCTGGATGTCATAATGAAGTTGAACATTTGAACTTTGGATTGGGTACTTTTTTGGACGAAATGTGGACATCTATGACAGGTCCAGGAAATTTACATGATTAATAAATGTAACCTTTTTTTATTTACAAATATCAACATTGTTGTTATCAACATGATACATATGAATACAGATTATTTATAAACAAACATGATGTGTTAGTCTGTTGATTTAATCAGTACGTGTGGGTGTCAAGAAACAGACAGAAAGTATGTTTTAGAGCCCACGCCATCTTGGAGATGTCCACTGATCACTCTGCATTCCTTCACACATAACTCTTATCATCTAATCCCATTTCAGAAGGTGGCATACTGTTCCAGATCATGTTCCAATAACTTAATCTGATTGTCAGATGATAACTGGACATGCATACAAAGGTGTAAACAAAGCTGTAGTCTATAGAAAACATGTCCTCCACCCTCTGGAAACATGGGACTACTGAGCCGTACAAAAACGACGTCTAACACGAGTCTTAGTTTGACATTGAGAAGACGTCCACAAGGACCGCATTTGGACTACAAATAGCCCGCAAACGGAGGTCCTATGGATGTCAACACTAGACGTTTAGTAGATGTTGAAAAAAAGAACGGGCAGGCTGATAAGAAGGTAACAATAAATTAAATAAAAATTCGTTACAGGGTATGCAAAAGAGCATCTCTGAACGCACAGCACACTGAACCTTGAAGCAGAACGGCTACAGCAGCAGAAGACCGCACTGGGTGTCCTCCTGTCTGCTAAGAACAGGAAACTGAGCCTATGATTTACGCAGGCTTACCAAAACTGGGCAATAGTAAAAATGTTGCCTGGTCTGATGAGTCTTGATTTCGCTTGAAACTTAATGAAACCATGGATCCATCCTGCCTTGTATCAACACTTCAGGTTGCTGGTGGTGTAATGGTGTGGGGGATATTTTCTTGGCGCACTTTGGGCCCCTTAGAAATGACTGAGCATCATTTAACCTCCACAGCCTACCATAGTGTTGTTGCTGACCATGTCCATCTCTTTACAGCCACACTGTTTGAGCCTTTTAAAATTCGGGCACTGCTTATAAAAAATAAATAGTGTAATTCAGCAGCAGTCGTATATCTTTGTTCACCCTCTGGAATTAAATCTGAAAATCTCCAACTTAATCCCATGCTCATCGTGTTGCTATGTTATAACTGTATATAATTTTGTACACACTGGTGCCGGCACCCAAGAATATTTGGATCCATCTGTACAGTATGAAGTTTTAAACTGCGTTTATCTGACCGTGCTAGTCCCATTTTACACAGTTCAGTTCAGCAGAAGTTATTTTCCTGCTTCCAGATGGAAGTCACAGTCTGGTTCAGCATCACATACATACGTTGACTGACTGCAAAAGTAAAACATTTGGGACTTGGCGAACATTATAGTGTTTTTAGGCCAGACTCCCCGTGGGAGCGGAGTAAAGGCAAATCACCAAGTTCTGACTTTACCTTTTTCATCTTCTCGCTTTAATCTCGTACTGTGTATTAGCGATGGAAGAGCGATCATTTTTTAAAAATATAATAATAAATATTAATAGCAGAGCATAAATTTAACAGGGGATGAAGCCCCCCCCCCCCCCCCCCCCCCCCCCCCCCCCCCCCCCCCCCCCCCCCCCAAAAAAACCCCAAAACAAAACAAAAAAAACCCAATATGAGCTTTGATTGCTTGTTGATCCTTATAATGCGTGACCTTTGTGCTTAATCTCAAGCTACCGCCCCTCACTGAATGAATATATCATTTATATATCGCATTTCTGTCAGTCCTAGAGAACTGTAATCTGCTCTTTGAAGGAGAGTCTGATCGAATAAAAAACACCACAGTGACGTCTTTGTGCGGTGGCGCTGCCTCAGCTTCAGTGTCACTTAGTTTAATCACGGTGCCTGTCTGTGCTGCTTAATTACCAGGACCAGCTTGGTGTCCACAAGGTGAAATCAGCATGGAGCAGTGGACTGCAGCCAGGCACAGGGATTTGGCCATGGCACTTTCTCTGTTTCATCCCAAAGTCTTTGTTTATGTAAAAACAGTAGTGAGCCTTTTACCCCCAGATTACTCCCTGCTGGGAGGATAAAGATACACACACACACAGCCTGGGAGCGGGCCCTGGGCCAGGGGTGGCTCAGTCCAGGGATAAAGAGATTGAGGCATAGAGACAAGAGGCTTGACTACAAACCTTCTACCCTTTGCCACAAGATTTGCACTTGTTTGCACTCTATTTGAGTACTCTGGAATCAAATGTGCGTGCTATGAAACGCTTACTGATAACATGAACGGAGGAGTGAGAGCCATAAAAAAATGAAGCTTTTTAAAGTGGAAGACTGCAACTTAACTTTTACCATCAGTGTAAGAGAGGAAGGTAGCAAAAGTTAGTCATATTAAGAGATTCACTTCTGCTCGTAATATGGGTTTGTCCCTTCTTTATGGTAGCCTTAAGAAACTGTTTATACCGAAACAAACGATGACAAAGTAAACACAAGTTTACTTCTTCATTGGTACTGACAGTACTCAACACTGTACTGTCAATCTGTGTTAAGGAAGATATTCTTATGGAGATTTTTGGATCGATTCAGGTCATGTTTGGCTTTAGAGGCATAATTCCTGAGAGAGACAGTGCATGTGCTCTTTCACACTCACAATGCCAATGTTGCTTAAGGCTTTTCTTTAGCAGGAGGACCTCATTCAGCACCATGGACAGTACCCCTTTTTGCTGATGCAGAAAGTGCACTTTCTGGGCCCCCCTTTGTCCATTTTGTAGAAAACCAGTTCAAACTAAAATGAGCAGAACAAGTGCTAAACTTCTTCCCACAGTTTTAAATATTTGAAATGTCTAACCGTCTACACAATTGATTTTCTCTCTACATGTAGCCAAGCTGTCTGAAACAAACTGCTGTTTGCTAACCAGCGTCAGTATTTTTGTAAGGAACGATATAGACTACAACGAGCTGAAGGAATTATATGCTAAAGTCTTTTAAAGAAAGGTACCATGGACATTGGTTAGGTCTGTATGCTTTGTAACGTGTCATTTCTGACAAATTAGAAGCATCAGCTGCCCTTTGGTTAAAAAAAGAGGAAACTACCGTGTGAAGTGACTTGTTTACCCATAAACAGGCTAAATTATGTCTGCAGGTCTGATGGCTTAAGTCACAATTGTCACAACCGCTCATACAGCTGCCGCACTTTCAATAATTTAAAGAAAAGAAGATCTAAATGATGGCGGGGCAAATTAAAGGTAAAATGTAGAGGAAGATGATTTGACTTTGTCTTCTGCTCGCTTGTATCATTCTGACAGTTAAGCAGAGAAACAAATGATCTGTCTTAGCAGCTTGTAGAAGTTGAATTAATTGATGTGAATTTCCAGAACCTTCTGTGAACAATAAACAACAACATACTCCATTTCACTTTTGCTGAGCTTTTGCATCAAAGCGTGCAGTGTATGTATCACAGAAAGAGTCAGCGGCTACGCTGCTGCTGCTGTCGCCGCAGATAAATCACTTTTAAGCAGCGGTAATGCCTAATAGAAATATCAGATAACTTAAAGAAGACATTTTCTGTATATTTTTACAGAAATGAGCCAATATTCTCACTTTGGTTGAGTGACATGATTTTTTTTACAAACTTTAAGTGTGTCGAGCACCTGGATAGTTCAGATTTAGCCATGTTAAATCCTCTGTTATCTAGATAAAAGGTGGGTAATTCATTTTCCCAAGAGGCCACACGAGTGTGGAGGGTCACACCAATAAGCTTAGAAAAAAATATAAATATATTATTCAATACTGATTTCAGCCTTTTGGAGCGGCCCTCCATAACACGTTCAGTTTCTCACGTGGCCCCTTCGGAAAAAGGAATTGCCCACGCCTGAGGTTAAAATGCTCTGTGTATGTTTTCCTTTAAGTTCAGTTTGTGTGATATTAACATGGTATGACACATGTCACGACAAGGCAGCAAATACAGTTGCCAGGTGAAGCTTGTGTGTCATAATCTAGTTACTAAGTGACAGAAATAAAAATAAAGAGCTTTTGAATGGCTTACCTTGTTATAAATCTCCAGGCTTTACTTAATAAATTGAAGATGGTATCACTCTGGTCTTACACTAATAGAAAAACAATAGAAAACAATAGAAAACATTGTAAACATTCAGCATGTTTATTTTAGCAAAGGTACAAAGTGCATGACGTGGTTGAACCACATGTTAATAAACTAGGAAGTAGAAAGAAATTCCTAAAAAATCTTAAATCTAAGTTTGAGGAGGTCAGACTGCTACTGTATTTGCAGGCTCGCTTAAAAGTGATTTGTGTCCCTTTATAGCCTCATCTATCTGGATTTACCTTTGCAGCAGTCCTCTGTATAGATTTCAAATAGGACTTGTGTCTTGGCAGTGTCAGATTCCTGTCTCCCTCTCTTTACTTCTTCATCTCCCACCCTGCTACTCTACACCCAGCTAATCTACAGCCGACCGCTTAACCCTCTCCGCTCCTCCAGCTAAGAGCACGTTGTTCAATACCTGAGGGATGTGCAGTACGACTCTAGCTCGCCTACATCTCTGATAAGCTAGTCCATTTGGCCTCCGCTCTACCCTTTAATCCACCTATATAATTACAAATACCCCTCCTTCACAGCAAATACATGGGAGGCTGCAGGTGGGTGGTGGCAGAAATCAGATTAGAATTCCTCTCAGCTTATCAAGTTTTCTGTAGCGGAGGCTAAACAGACTTAAACTATGCAAAGAGGAACACACACACACACACACTAGTGCAGTCCTTCTCCCGGATGAAGGATGAAGGAGTTAAACTTGTAAATAATTCTCTGGCCTCTGATGGTTTAATGATGATTGTCAGTGGCACTGATTGTCCGATAAATGCATGCAAATCAAAACCTTTCTCTGACTACGTTATAAATTGCTGTTTATCTCTCCCATTGGGCTGGAGCGACAGAAAGAGGGTTACCAGTCACCCACCAATCCATGCTTGAAGCCTCTGGAGGAAAGAGGAAAAAAAGAGAAGGAGCCTAAAGTAAACAGAAGAGAACAAATGAGCTCTGTGACGGCTCAGCAAGCACTGCCTCCCTCCTTGCCTGTCTGAATGCCCATTCTTTGTTGATAGCTGAATAGGGGGCTAAATATCCCTCGAAATCAGAGCCAGAGCTACCTCTCTGGATGATATATTCTGAGGCTGAAGCTATTCATATGCAAAAAGCAGCTGGGTTAGGATTGGTTCTATACCCTAGTGGATCGGCGTGCTATAATGGACATCGCATTTAAGATTAGAGGATGAGTAATGGGGCAAAATTTAAGCTTCTCATCCTCAGTTAGCCTGTGGAGCCTTAGATTCTCCTTTTCAGGTTTTAGCATTGTGTGCTTACTCACGCTGGTTTGACAAGATCTCGTTTCTTCTTGGTGGGAGGAGACCAGATGGTGTCCCATGAACTGGTGTTTAGCGTTGCAGCAGGAAGAAGGGTTTGTGGTTAGAGTAATGCTTAGTTACAGTTCACTGAAGGATTAGCGTGTTTGTGTGCGAGAGTGTGTTTGATGAGGACACAGCTATGTGTGTGTGCGAGCTGTGTCAACTCATTCATTAAGGCGTAAATCACCAACTAATGCCCTCTATATTCCCAAGTGGGTTGCGCGCTCGGAGCACAGGCATACTATCTGTGGTGACTTTGGTGTGAAGTGGAAAGCCACCAGACGGTTCTACTCGCTCAAGGCTATAGTTACCAAAAGCTCAGCCTCCCAAACAGCCATTTTATTCTGAGTTTACACATTAAGGTGGATCAATCCGGAAAGTACTGTTTACATGTGAAAATGATTTCCATCCAAACCAGCATTTCCAGGTTGTTTTCATCAAGCGTTCTGGCCACAAGAGTCAACAAAATGGCTCATCTCCTTTTTCA
The DNA here is from genome assembly GCA_015106755.1 of Etia nguti. NCBI lineage: Eukaryota > Metazoa > Chordata > Actinopteri > Cichliformes > Cichlidae > Etia > Etia nguti. Next base: position 6,921 of record VUQG01003077.1, read on the forward strand.
GTTTGGCAAAGAAATTATAATCATGCAGTGCAACGGTTTGACGTCAGTGTGAGCACTGTCAAAAATTAGGCAAAAAATCATCATTTGGCCGTTTCAGAAAGAGAAGGGGGGGGGGGAAAGATTTCTATCTATAAAATAGCAGCAGACAAGTTTTTTTTTTAAATCGGAAAACTCATAATATCCTCAGATTGGTAGTTGTCATGGAAAAAAAAAGAGCCATGCCATTTTCTCAAGCCTTGAAACCTTCTTGAATGACACTCGACAGTTTGCATAAGAGCAGTCAGAACATTGGCTTTTGTCTGCAGCAGAAATAAGGGCAATTACCTGTGCCTCTTATAATGCTCTCCATCTTCTGTAATCTTGCTGTGGAGAGGCTGAAAGGAAAATATGAAGGGTTACTTAAGCACATCCAAACTCCATCACGACATGAAGCAGTTTTCTGTTTGGTCGTGGCAGATTAATGGAGATCAAGGTGATCCTCAGCTGAGGATTTAAACACTGATGTTTCCCTTTCTTTCCTCTTTGGCTGCCTGCGGAAATTGTTTCATGGTCTGGTGTTGTTACAGCATTGACCTGTGGAAATTTGTATAGGATACGGTTGTGTAGCTGATGCAAACGGTAAATGTGCAAAAGTCCTTCACAGGATTTACTAGCAGTCATTGATAGTTTTGAAAAAATGCTTCACAATCTGAGCGCTGTAAATATTAGTCTTTACAGTGCGTGCATGCTGCAATTACAGTGGGGCAGTGCTATTAGCTTATGTAGTTCATGGAACATCTGAAACAAAAACCTTCCTTGTATAGCAGGATTATGCTCCATCCATCAACTCCTCCGAATGAAACAATAACACATATACAAAACATGCCTGAGACCAGACAATATGTCATTCAGCCTGCACACAAACTGAAATCAGTTGATTGTAGCACAAAAGTGTAAAAGCTTTTGTTTGATGTTTTTTTTTCTTTCTACCTGCCCGCTGTACAGATAACATCAGAAGATAAAGAACCTTTGTAATGCAAGTAACAACATAACTGTAACTGTGATGTAATTGCTGAATTTAGTAAAGAAAAATGTAATGTGTAACGGGTTACACCCAGCCCTGCTAACAGAACATGAGCTCTGTGCAAACATCTGCTCAGACAGCATGCTAGCACAAAGTTAGCAAAGAACCCAGAGTGATGTTACAGGTGAGTGCATGCTGACCCTGGCCCTGCAGCCAGAGCCTTTTTTTAACAAGGCAGTGATGAGCAGTCACACTTGTAAGGTCATAGCCTCATTTTTTTCCTTTACAGCAGAATCACAGTGGTGATCTTCGACATCTCTTTGGAACGATTTGAACTTTGCTTTGTGTCGTTTCCTTTATGAACACTAAAACAGCATGTTTATGTCCTCATTAGGATGGGGATTAGTGCCACTGTGGGACTGTAGCCTAAGGTTTATATAGTTGGTAATTATACTGCAATGCATTTCAGGCCATGTTATGAAGTAACATAAAAGTAATGCAACAACTAGTGTGACAAATTACTTTGTCTGGGGCATAATTAAATAACATAATGCGTTCCCTTTTAAATAAGTTATAAATCATGTGTAATACATGACTTTTTGAGCATGGACCCCAACACTGTCTCCCATATTAATGTCAGAAGTTTTACTGACCAGTCCATCTACTGTAACCTCCTCTGTCTCCTGACTTTCACTCCATATTATATCACTTGGCCTTTGCTCCTGTCATACTACTACACAGGGCACTGTCACTACAATGAAAACACACAGGACTTTACAAAAGCTTTAGGCACTAAACACACAGTGAGATTACAAAGGGCAAAAAAAATGCCATTTGTAGTCACCGCACTTTGCCTTCGAAACAGCACCAGTTCATCTGCGTATACTTGTTTTTCATGGTACTTTGATGGCAAGTTTTTTTCTCTGAGAACTTGCTACAGAACTTCCACTGACTTAGTCTCTCCCACTGGTTCTACATGTATTCCCAGAATGACTCCATGGTCTTCACATCCGGACTCTGTGGGGGCCACGGGGCTGCTTATTTTTTGTATTGCAAAAAAAAAAATGCTTTATGATTTTGGGTACATGTGTAAAGTTACTGAATGACCCAAATTCTTTCTGCAGTATTTCTGGTGGTACTGAAGGATGAACAAGAATCTGAATATCTTTAGCTTTGAGAAAGTACCCTGTGTTTTTTGGAGGGGGGACTTTTTGAGGAGTCTTGTGATGAAAATGTATCATATCCCTTTTTTGCATTGTGACTAGGTACAGCAACACATTGCTGGCACAGCAATTATTCACCTGCCTTATAGAGAATGTGCTTCCAGAAATCCAACTTCAGCAGTAGAGATTGACCGTGAAATGAAACATGCCAGCATCTGTCTGGGCAGGTTGTGTTTGAGAACTTCTGCTACTAAAGAATAGTGGAGGCAAAAATTGCAGTTTTCCACAAGGTTGGAAAAAAGTTCGTTTGCTAATCATTGAGATCTTCAGTAGCAATAACCCGATATTGCTTCTTATTTCTTCTGCCACTGAAGTCTATAACAACCTCTAGACCTGTGTGCTATAGGTCGCGCTGATTCAGGAGTTCTAGATGTCTGCACCTCAAGCACTCTACCACCACTCATGGGATAAAGTTGGAACTGAGTGAAGGCTCTTAACTTAAAAAAAATAACCCATGCCCATGAAACAGCTGCTTTTTAGCTCCAATAAAGTAGGACTGGGGGCACCTAACCCAAAAGGAAGAACCGATTACCTTTGTTTTAAATATAAGGCATCATAATCCTTGAGCATACAACCACAGTAAACACAATATAGGTCTTTAACTTTGTGGCAGCTGTTTGGGGATTATCCTTTTTGTCTTAACACTAAACAAATCCTGTTATAAATTCAAAGTCCGCCGTCTTTTTGTATGAGAGGAAAGATTATTAATCAAGTTTCTGCTGGATAAATGACAAACTGTAAGAACCTGAGCCACATTTGAGACAAATCAACAGTGAATCTGGACTTATCCCTGCAGCCAAAAGAAGCTTGTGAAAAACCAGAAGCCTGAAGATCATGATGCTTGATGTCCTGTCGTGTAGTTTAGTAACCAGTGAATTATTGAGGCTAAATTCCAGGAAGATGTGTCGACAAGGAGCATGCCATCTCATTAAAAATCCACTTATTTGATTCATCTCTGTGAAAGTCATAGAGAAAGGCTTAGAGATTTGTCGAGTAGAGAGCCACCCTAACACCCCCTAACACGCACACACAGCTGCTCGCTCATGCTTTGCTTCTCGGTGACACACACAGACACACAAAACCCTTTTTCACTCTTCCTGAGGACAATAGCTGTGCAGTGAGGTGAGACTGCAAGAGGAAAAGCATTTATCCTAGCGGAGTAGTGCTGATGACCCTCCCTGCTGGCTCTTCTCCTGCTCTCTCTTGCTCTCTTTCTCCCTCCGGGCTTACACAGGAAGCTTTTGTGTCAGCTGGATAGAGTCGGGGTCGGTGGTGGTGGGGATGCGGGGTTTGCAGCGGGCGGACCGCTGTCACACCACACACAGCTTTTTCAGGACATAGGCTGTACTTTTGACATGTGTCTACTGACATTACCCATGATGCTGCCCCTCCTCTCCCTCCACCCCGCGGCTAGGTTGTCTCCTCGCCTCACAGGGGTAATGGTGTGTGAGACAGGTCGAGAGAGGGAGAGGGAATATGCTGTGTCTGTGTGTGTGTGTGTGTGTGTGACAGGGATAAACTCAGGCTCAGAAACATGGCAGAGAGTGGATGTGCTCGTGTTTCTGCTGTTCCTGAAATTGCCAGTTTGCATGTTAGCATGTGGCAGTTTCTTTCACAAGCACAGCTAATAGCGTGTTGTAGTGCTTACTTGTACGCTTAGAAATGCCGAGATTTCTCCAAGAATCTCTGTGAATTCTCTTGCTTTCAAGTCACTGCAGCATTTCCTTAATTTCTGAAAACAGTTAAAGAGATATAACAGGCGCGCTTGTTGTCTTTTTTCACCACATTGCAAAGCTTTGACATCACAAATACGTGATTGGCCAGTTGCAATGTTGATCTTGGACAAACATGATTATGATGTGGCAGGAACAACACCAAGACAGGGATGCATTTATACAATCTACACAAATCTCATCACCTCTATTAAGATAAAGATTTGACTGAGTAAGTAAGGTAGGTTAAATGCAAACTGTGGATCATGTAGCTCTTCACTCATTTGGTTTTTTGAATTTTCTCAGGAATCGTGGTGGTTTATTACTCGCTGGAAGATAAGCATTCAACGCCACAGCATCCAACCTTGCCAGCCTTGGTTATCAGCGACAGAGTTGGCTGATTATGTGATTAATCTCACAGATTAAACCGAGTTTTCAAAGTAGCACTGCATTCAGTGTGGCCCTGCGTCCGCCGCTTTGGATTGGTGTTGGTCGCAGCCTCCCTCCCTCCGCTCTGCTGCCGCACTGACAGCCACACTGAATGGGTAGTTTCCCCTTTTGCCTCTCACTTTGCATAAAGCCCATAGAAATCCCAGGAACAGGCTTCCAGTCATTTGCCTGTCACATTAACTTGGCACCTCACTTTCCTCTGGCTCTTTAACCACTGTGACCCACCCAAACAAATGACCTGTTCATTCAGCACAAAGCCCCCTCCCCGTCAGCCTTCCGGCCTCAATTCGCTTCTCTTCTAACCTCTTGTAACCTTCCCTTCAGCCTTCGTTTCCCTTGTTTTCTTCTAACAGTTAGTTACATCAGTACTTAAAAGTAATAATTATGTTTTGTGCATACATTTTATGACAACTAACTCACTTTTTTTTAAAAACTCCAGTCCAGTGCAATGAAAGGTGGTTAATAAATCCCATTCACCTGAAGAACACACGCAAACTCCATATAAATCAAAGAGCAAAGCATAGTTTTAAAGATGTTCCTGCACTTTTTGTCATGTTCCTTCAAAAATGTCCTTTTTAACAACTTTCATGCAGAAAAGCTTGGAGAAGTTTTCTAACCAGTTACACCAGAATGATGGCACGTATAACTACTACAAAGGCAGGTATATTTACCACCTTCCAGTGAATACACAAAGCTTACTGGGTTTAATGAGAGGCTGACACGGCATGCAACAGCTACTGCTGTTTGGAGAAACGATGGGTGCAGGTGCAGGGCGGACTGAGGAAGCTTGTGTGTGTTCGCACTGCGTTCGCTTTATTCACTTGGAATGCCATGAGTGAGCGTGTTTGTCAGTTGTGCGTTAAGGTCGAGCTTTTCTGATATATCAGTGGTCACAGAGGCCAAGTAAACACCGAGGACAGACGGCCACTGTGCTCAGTCGCAGCTCATTCACTCTCACACATGCACACACACACACACACACACACACTGCTGTAGTGATTAATTGTAGTGATTATAGAGGGTCGAGGTGTATACATGGAGGCAGCGGGGCAGCTCCCTATCTGTTGGATCACACAGTTTCTGTTGCCATGAAGAAAAAAACCGTAAGAGGGACAAATGCAGTCTGTTCCACACGAAATCAAGGTCGTCGTCGTCATCTTCAAGCCACATGAACACACACTCTAACACCTGTGTCTGACTCCTCCCTCATCGTAAACGTTTACCTTCATTTACATTGGAGGATACTTTAAGGGCCGGCTCATTGTCGAGGAGAGCTCAACCTTTTGTTCTTTTGTGCGAATATGTTAAAATTTGATCTTTTTGTTACTGATCACAAAAATCCATCACTTCATCAGACGTGTTCACTCTGAAAGAGACTTCAGCAGCATTTTTAGTCAGCTCATTTCTCATAATGCTTAATGAACCAACTCACCTAGTTTTGGATGAATATGATTAAAATAATTTTAACTATTTAAAATAACGGCAGACAGTGAAGATTTAGACCAGATGTGTCAAACATAAGGCCCCGGGGCCACAAGTTTTGGACTTTTATTTGTGTTTTCATTAGTTTTACAGCTTTTCCTGCTCATAAAGATTCTCCACCATGGTCATTCATACTGCACCAATTAATTATGTAATAGACAAACAATGAATAAATGATAATAAACAATAAATGACAGAAAAGCTCTTGTTTATCAGCATCCAGCCCCCGATGTATAATGAGTAGGGCGTCCCTGATTTAGACATATGCAGTCAGTTTCCAGTAATCAATGCGTCACCTTCTAGTTTGTCAAGACGTGTGTGTGTGGTTGACAGAACTCTGCAGTCCTGTGGAAAACCTAAATACACCCTATGATTGTAGATTGTAGAGCCACCTTCAACAGCAATAACTTGCACTAATTCTTTCCTGCGTGATTTTATCAGTGTTTCACATCAGTGTCACACTTTTCTTTACAACATTGCTTTAGCCCATTGAGGTTTGTGGGCATTTGTTTATGCATAGTTCTCTTAAGGTTGCTCCACAGCATTTCAATCAGTCTGAGATCTACACTTTAACTGGGTCACTGGAACGTCTCGATTCTTATCTTTTTCCGCTTGTCATAGAATAGTTGCTTTGTTCAGGATCATTGTCCCGTTACATAACCTAGTTTTGGGCCACACTTCATCTTTCGACAGGTGGCCTGACATTTGACTCGAGAATACTTTCTTACACACAGAAGTTCATGGTCGACCCAATGACTCCAGGATGTCCAGGTCCTGTGAATGCTAAACGACCCCAAATCTTTACCCATTCACCACCGTGCTTGAAATGCTTGTGTGAGGTGTTTGATTTTGCCAAACATGGTGCCGTGCATTATGATCAGACATTGGCCTAATCTGCCCGGAGGACATTGTTCCAGAAGTCTTGTAGTTTGTTCAAATGCAACTGCAAACCTTAGCCATGCTGCCATGTTCTTTTTAGAGAGAAGATGCTTTCTCCTACTAACCCATACTTGTTCAATCTTTTTCTAACTGTACTTTCAAAAGCCTAACATGTGAAATGAGGCCTGTAGAGTCTGAAATGTTTTTTGCAGTTTCTTTGAACGTCACATGTTCTGAACTTGGAGTGAATTTGAAGGGATGTCCGCACGTAAACACACACCTAAATGGCAGAAAACTGCCAAAACCTGTGATTTTATGGAGCTGCTCAAACTTGCTTATAATCAGCTAATTAACAGCCTCTGATTAGCAGCACTGGGCTGCTACTTATCCCCCTAATTTCTATGCAAGTTGTTCAAAGGACTGCAGAGAGTCATGTGAAAACTTTTTTTCCACATGACTGTACATTTAGACATATACACAGTGACTATGAAAGACTACAATGTTGATCTTGTGAGAGGCGTACAGTAGAGTTTTGTTGAGCAGATCTCTGGCTGGGACAGTGAACTCTGCTGCAGGCAAATGAAGCTGTCTCAGCTAATCTAGTTTATTAAATGTAATATATTAGCTACATTAACATCTGGTGTTTTCTTTAAATATGTAGGGTTGACAGAAATAAGAGATATACACACACACACAGGTAAATCTGTTTCTTGTGTAAACTAGAGCTGAAACGATAATTAGCCGACTGGCAGAAAATTAATTGGGTGCTGTTTTAATAAATGGTTGATTTCAGTCCTTTTTTTCCAGTAAGCATGCCAAATATTTACAGCTTGCACCCCCCTATTGTTGCTATTTTCTAGTCCAGTCAATCAACAGAGAGAAAATTGGCAGATAATAATGTTTAGTTGCTGCTGTGGACATAAAGAAACGTGTTTATATCAGGGATGTTGTGTTTCCCAATCAGTGTGAACTCCTGTTTTGGTCTCCTCCTGCTGCTGTAATAACTATTGAATTAATATTCACAGGTATGCATCGTGAACCGGTGCTGCAGGTGATGTAAAGTCAGCGTGTTTGCTGTAAAGAGCAGCCTGCACTTTCAGTGCCGAGGCTGAACAACAAACGCGAAAGCGAAACAAAGTTGCAAATTTGCAGGTTGTTTGCAAATGGATTTCTCTGCAGCCCTTTCACAAAACACCGAGTAATTTGATCAAGTGTTAATATGAAAAATATTGCTCATGATAATGTGAACCTGACAGTTATTTGTAGTAAAGTGTTCTTGTTGTATTTTTTTTTTTTTTTTTGTTGGTAAA
>VUQG01003077.1:14999-33610 GCA_015106755.1 Etia nguti
AGTCTCCCTCTGAGTTTCTCTTAAGTGGCACTTTTGCCCTGTGATCCTAATTATCTCTGAGGACCTCCTTATTACAGCTTCAATTGATGGAGGAGGAAGGAAAGAAGTTTATAATCATGTTCAATTAGTGCTCCTTCACATTTTATCTGAGCCCTTCCACTGTGCTAATGACTTATTTGTACCAATTATTTGCTTTGCTGAGCTTGTTAACCCCCGCGTTCACCTTGGCAGTTAAAGCGATTGCTGTGAGGAGTGCTTCAGCGTTTCCCTTTTACAGGTCTTATGAAATGTAGAACTGAGTCCTCTGTGGGTCGGTGAGCTGCTTTTTTCTTACCGTAGGTCACAAAATGCATCACAAACCACAAACCTTGTACTGGGGACCCAATTATTTAATAATCTGTCACAGTTGCATGTCAGCCGAGACGCTGGTTTGAGCTCTGATCTGGTTGATGCTAGGTTGTTTTCCCATCCTGGAAAAAGGTCCTGGAAATATTATGGATAAAAGGTTTCATGGACATTTTAATGCAGTGCAGTGAAATTTTCAATATGTTAAATCAGTTTATTACAGCAGACGAGTGATAGTCCTCTCATATCTGAAGTACAGCCTGGTTTTTATGTTATTGTTGTTGATTTTAAAGGCACATGTCTAAGTTTTTAAGCATGATATTCAGCATATAAAAAGGGTGAGGGGATTTACTGTGGATTTCTGATTTTTTTGCACTGCAGGTTGGATGTAAGCTGAGAGGTTTTGATCAAGCAGTGAATCTGTAGCCTCAGCTGAAAGATATTGAGCTATTTTGGTCATTATTTCTTGCTTTTAGGTCTCAGTCATACATTATGAAATGCATCTCTCCATCTTGCTCTCTCTCACATCCGTGCAAGCACACATTATTTTTTTCTCTTGCTTCACTCGTATTAATAGAGATCAGTGTGCAAGAACTAAGCAACACCCCCAGAAACAACGGTCTGAGCTGCCGTTATTAAGAAAAATGGTGTCCGGCAGACGGGGACAGATGAGAGAAACCCAAAGTTAATGACTAATTAATTATCACACACAATATGAGATTAACTATCAGTATTTCAAACTTGAACAGAAGATAGCATTTACTTCAAGATGGTTCCACAAAATGGGCACACTTAGTGGACTCATTAAAGTCAGCATCGTATCCAAAGGGCTAAGTGCTCCCAGCAGAACATGTACCAGAAACCACGTAAAACTAAGAACTAAACTAAACTCAGTGTGTTCAAGCTTAATAAGCGGGGATGGATGGACGGACGGACGGATAGATGGATGGATGGATTTATTTATTATACGTACTCTGTGCATGTATAAAAATCAGAGAAGAAAGAAGAAAAGGTCTCTTGAAGTTATGGAAATCCATTGGCCAAATAAATTAACCAGCATCCTCTCTGGTTCAGAAGTCAAGCAAATAAACAAAGAACAGAACATGCCCTTCATCTTTGTTTTTTTCACCTCCTCATAATGAGAGGGTGGAGGGTGGAGGAGGGGACTTATGTTTGAGTTAAAAGTCAAGTTTTGCTTTGTGTGCTTTATGAAGTCTTCTGTCGAACCTCCTGTTGAATCAGTGTTGAAGAAATATTGTCTCGGAAGTAATTACCAAAAGTGATGCTGGTGCGTCTCACTTCTTTCCACTGAAGAGGAAAGAAAGATGAAGTGCCGTTTCAATGAACATGACAAAAGTATATCAGAATCTGTTAAATGAATATAATAAAGCAGCCTTGGATTTATCACGAATGACGCATCCATACCAGATAGGTTGAGGTCCAGGTTAACAGCAGCCGCCACCCTGTTGACCAGTGGAAAGGAAAGTTAAACGGACTACTTCTTTTTTATTTTAATTGAGCACTCAAAGTGCTTCAACGTGTACCCAGGGATCAAACCACTAACCTTCCAATTAGTAGATGACCTGCTCTACCTCCTGAGCTACAGGCATATATACCTGCTATTCCCAGGCAGTCTCATATCCGAGTACTAACAGGCCCGACCCTGCTTAGCTTCCAAAATCAGACAATAGTGGGTGTGCTCAGGTTGGTAAGGTTGATCATAAGCCAAGTTTACAGTACCTGGTATTCACAGGCGGCCTCCCATGCAAGAACTAAACCAGGCCCAACCCTGTTTGGCTTCCGAGATCAGACCCCGATCGGCGTGCTCAGGGTGGTATGTCTGTAAGCTGCTAAGACAGAGGAGGAGGAGAGGGGAAAGGCATGTTTAAAGGGAGCGAGAGAGAAGTACATGTAGGAGTGTGGAGGTGACAGCAGGGACTATGACTGGTAACAGGAGACCAGAGAGAAGATTCATGGAAGCATTGTAGAAGCAGAAGGTTGGTGTGGAAACAGAAAACTGAACACGAGCATCGCTGCAAAGATCTATTGAATTTCATTACGTTGTGACATGTTTTTTGCAGGGGGGTTGCCTGCCCGTGTATAAAGTCTGGCTGCTGTTAGCTTGCTGCAGGATGGCCTCTTCAACTGTTTTGTTTTCTATTTGCCTGAAAAGCTTTCAAAGCCTCCTCCAGGCAAAAAAAATTTTGGAAAATCCAGTTTGAGTACTGCTCTCGCTAGTCTCTGTGATCAAAGATCAAGGGAAAGGCTTCTATAACAGTAAAAGCATTGAATTATACATAACAATATGAAAACTCAATGCACGCACACACACAAAGCCCTCCTCTAATTTGAGGCGCTGATCCTGAGTGGGCTCTTGTGTCCTGCAGAGACTGATGAAAGCTTCTCATCTTAAGGACAGGTCAGAAGATGGAGCGAGCTCTGAATGCTTTCAAAGGGACCCAAATGACCTCTGAGAGCTGAAGCACCAGCGCTCTCTGCCTCTACACAACCTCCCTTTAATCTCACTCTGCTCTCTGCCAGCACTTGGTTATCCAGTGAGTGAAAGAGAAAGGAGAGAGCCTCTTGTTTTTATCTGTTGTCTCATACGCCGAGTTTTTCTTCAGGCTACTTGGTTCAGCCCAATCGATGTGCTCATAGGAGCTGCCATCACAGGAGAGCAGACGTGAAGATAGAGAAGAGAGAGCCGTGCAGGCATGTAACTGCTGAAGAGATAGGATGGGGGAAAAGGAGGCGGTGGAAGTGGAAGATGAAAACATAAAAGGCTGTCTCTGTGAGGAAGGAGAGATGGAAAGGAGAGAAAAGGGCTCATCATTTTGCTCTCCATTTCATCTCACGGTGCTATAAAAGAGAGATGAAATCAGAAGGCTGTCAGGTAAAGAGGAGTAAAACCTTTGCCTCCCGCTGAAATGGACCGAGGAGAGAAATGGGGAGGAGAGAGGCAGAGCAACCTGCATCAGTTCTCCTTCACAGGAAAAGCTCTCGACTGTCAAAAGAACAAAACACCTTGCATCAGGCAGAGCCTTTCAGAGTGGTTAGAAGCCTTTACTGGCGCACAGTCAGCTTTTAGCACAGACTGAAGGGAAGTCTTTTTTATGAATTGAGAGAAAAAGTCTTTAATGGATTTTTTTTTTAGGTAAGATATCGAAATTTATGCCGACAACAAAATGTAAAGAAAAACAGAAATATGAAATGATATCCAGGCTGTTCTCATTTCTCATTTATCTCTGAAATAAAACAGCTAATGAAATCACACTAGGATGGATGTCGAGGTTAAATAACTTTTTTTTTAAAACGTCTAAACGAAGGTTGACTGGACCTGTGTGTGGATACATTATGCAGATACTAGACACCGATCATGAGAATTTATTTGTATTTGATTCAGTGCGCCTCTCTTTACATTTGGTGCAGAACAGGCCGCTAATAGTTGTTCGTGGGCAGGAAGGAGGGTTAGTGAGCATCCTTCTGCAAACTCACTCCCATCAAAAATCAAATCGGTAACAACAAATCTCAAACTTTAGATCAGGGCTGGGGAGTTAATATTCCTAAGGGGTCACATGGCAAACTGGGACTGTTGTAGAGCGCCACACCAATAAGCTTATGCGGCACTCCACAACTGTCCCAGTTGGTCATGTGACCCCTTGGGAAAATAAATTGCCCACTCCTGCTTTGGACATGGAGGAACTTATACTCTCACAGCTATTTGCACTGCATTTCTGTGTCAGTATAAGAGCAAGAAATCCTTTAGTATTAAATATAGACACAGTAATCACATTGTCTTAATTAAAGCTGTTCCTTTACTTTTTAATCACGTAGTAATGTGGTTGATTTCTGAGTTGCAACAAATTGATTTTAGTTGTCAGTCAATTTCAGTTCTCTGTGGTGTACCCCAAGGCTGCATTGTAGGCCCCATTCTCTTCCCTTTAGTCATTCTATGCTGATGATATGTGGCTGTATTTAAATCAGCTCTGTAAATACTTATCTTGACGTTTAAGTTTTCCATCACAATTTTTTTTTGTTTGTTTTATTTTTGGGATGATTTTCACTTGCCTTAAATTATCTGCTTGTAGGACATTTATGCTTATATGTAGGAATCAGAGCTCTTGGCGGTGGATATGAAAATTAAATGTTTGAGAGTGTGCTAGCAGCTGTTTAATTGTGAGGGGTTTTATCAGTCACTTCAGAGGGATTCTTTTATTGCAAAAAACTAACAGGAAATATGTTTACCTTTCATGATAATAAACTCCACTAGCTTGATGATTATACCTTGCTTAGAGTCAGGCTTTCACTGAACATCACTCACAGTGAAGCAATAGATTTTCACTAATTGCAGCCATTTGTGGCAAAATTACAGCTACACCCTCAACTGCAGGAAAACCCTCCAGTTGCCACAACTAAACCACAAAGGAGATGCTGAATGCAAATGATGTTGCCAGCTACTGTCATGACAGTCCACAATCCTCACCAACTACCTCCCAGCATGTGTGTGTTACACCCAGCAATTAATGTAACATTTGCAGATTGCACAAAATACTGCCAAAAACAGTCACTTTTCATATTAAGCAGAAGGTTACACGAGGTTAGCTTCAGGTCCTTGAGCTGGTAATTGATGTGGAAGTATCTGTACAAAATATGTCCATGTATGCATGAGCTCAGCCATATGTACAGCGCCTTCAGCCCACACGCGCAGCTAAAATCACCCCATATTGCATCCCTAAGCACCCCATCTCCCCCCTCTCTCACATGCACAGTCAGAAATCACAGCCTTACAGCCAGCACCCCCACAAAAGTGAAAATGAATGTACTCGCCACCTGTGGTGGGAGCAGAACAAGAGAGTGGGAGAGGAAGAAAGAGAGGAGAAAAAGAAAAGACATGGCAAGTGTTCATGGCAGTGAGTCAGTACGACAGGATTCAGACGCTGACATTAATAGTATGTATCATGAATCATCTCCTGTGGCCTCTACTTGACAAAAATGCGTAATGAAAAAAAAGAGAAAAGTTGAAGTTTGACAGTCAGCTAGCTGTTGATGTTTGCATGATATTCATTTGTGAGACATTTTATCCAGAAATGCTGCCCAACAATCCTCTCACATATCAGCACAAAGCCACAAATTCCCAGAGTAGCTTGTCTTTTTCTTAGGTGTGTGTGCGCGTGGGAGTGTGTGAAATGCGAGTGCGACTGAATGTGTCTCTGCTGGCTCTGTGATTCATGTGAAGCCACCGAGTAGTCACTCTCTGGCCGTGCGTGTACGTGCGTGTCTGTGCATGTGTGTGGTTTGGCGACCCACACTGATCCAGAGCTGCATGTCTCATCCCTCCCACCATTACTCCTGTCAGCAGGCCCGAAACCACAAACCATCCTGTCTGGAAACAAAGCCATTAAGTCACAACAACCGTCTCTGTCTCTCCCACGCCCTTTGCTTCAGTTCACAAGTCCTCGCTCCACCGCACTCCACCGTTTCATATCAAAGTGTGCGCTGACAATCATATTCAAAGTAAAAACCGACACTGAACTGTTTCTGTGAGCAAAAATTACACCTGCAGTAATCACTGCACGTCTCTATAAAAAGTTATATATGTACTTCTGATTTTTTCTTTGCACAGCGCTGAAGAAGAACAACCGAGCTGTTTCTATTAGCCGATGATTAATGAGCAACGTGAACTGTTTTTCCTGACAGCAAAGGAAAAACGGAGGTGTTTCTTTATCCTTTCGCCTTAAAGTAAAAAAAATCATAATAATATATAACAAGTGATATATTTTAAAATCAGCAAAGCAATGCAGAATTTCAGATGGCAACTGAATCTTTAAAAAAGAACAGATAACTGATGTGATATGAAAGCTGTCCTGTATCTGTCGTCATTGCTGCACAACTCCATCAGTGTGTTAGAGAAGGGGCTCTGCTGCCTGTCCAGTAAGCGGTGCAGAGGATTATCCGCTTGTTTAGTGACCTCCTCTCCATCACTGCTTCAAAAGTATCCAGTGTGCAGCCAGTCACAGAGCCAGCCTTCCCGATCAGTTTATCCCGTTTGTTGGGTGTCACCAGCTCCCATGCTGCCCTCCCAGCAGACCAAAACAAAGCACCCTCCATCATTTTGATGCATTTCAGCATCCTTGGGAAGTATGAAATGCTCTCCCCCTTCTTGTATACAGCCTCTGTGCTGGGCTTCCAGATCAGCCTGTTGTCGATGTTGGTGCCCCTGGACTTGTACTTCTCCGCCACATCAACATCCTGACCATGTAGCCGTCTTCTTACTTCTAAAGCTGATCGTCATCTAACTGGTCTCGTTTACATTCAAACATAGATGATTCTTTCCAGAGCACTCCACAAAATCATCCGCTGGTGCAGCGTCCTCCTGCCCCACACTAATACATCCAACCACTGCAGAACCGTGTCAGCATTTCTGTAGGTGGCATGAGCTTGCGCTGTGCTGAAGGTTTGTCTCGTTTGTTTCAATGTGGAATAACCAAAAAAGCATTTTGTTTGCACTGACAGAGTTTTCAAAGAAGAAACATGCAGCATAACATGGAGCCTTTTCAAGTTTGGATTTTGTAGTGATCAGATTAAATAAAATCTTTTTGTTATACTTGAAATTATGTTGCTAGCTGCTATTTCATTTGTATCCAGTAACTCAATATGCCCCTTTATTATCATTATTATTTATTCTTCTAACCCCCTTAGTCTGAATGTTACAAAAAAGAGTGCAGTAACAGCATTTTTAGCTGAATCAAATGAAAACCGGGTTTGAAACATTAACATGTCTGTTCACGTCAGGGATGATGCCTAAGAAGTCGATTTTTGAACATGAAAAAGGGGACGCAGTATTCTGATTATCCAATTCCATGATTTGAACTTGTGGTTGGACTGTATCATTAGAATTAATATTAGACAGTAGTTAACTTTCTAATGCCTGAGCTTAAAGATGCTAGAATAATATAATCATCATGACAACGGATCTGTAGTCCTTCTCCATAATGTTAGAAGTACAGAGCAGACACTATACATTGACAGGGAAAAAAGGTCTAGAAAAAAAAAAGATCCCAAAAGTAGCCAACTATTATTTTACCAAATCTAAAACTTTAGAAATCAGTTTAAAATACTTTATTTTATTTTTTTTTAAATGTAAAAATAACATGCTAGTGTTTTCTGGAAGGATCATTTGTTGCCTGAACACAATAACTTTAAAAACTGATAAGAACACTCCACAAAGTCTAGAGCCCCAGTGAGAAAAGTAGCCTTCAGCCCACAGACCTCCATGAAAACCACAATCCACATGTGCCGTTCTTAAACTTGGTCTTTTGTACAGGTAAAGCAAACAAAGCGTACAAAGTTACCTTTGATCAGAGCTATGCCGTTTCCCTGTTTACACTCAGTTTGCTAAGCTAACAGTCTGCGGGTTGTAACATCATATTTATGTAAGAGTGCCATCAGGAAGCAGAATTCCCCAAAATGTCAAAGCATTCCTTTAAAGTTCCATCCCCGCGATGCTGGTTTGCGTGTCAGAACAGTCCTTCACACTGCACGGGTGCTTGTCGGGAACACCCGATGGAACACCGCTGGGTCAAACAATATGAAATGGGCCAGTCTAGAAAAACAGTTTTATTGATTTTATTAACAACTGTACATTTCTTTTCAGTGCCGACAGCATTTGCTACATACTTTGGTGTTATTCAGAGGGACTGGTGCATTTCACCCCATTCATACTTTCTTGTGGGAAAATGCTGACAAGAACCAGGAGCACAGTTTGAATTTTACACCACCTTGATTCACTAACTTGAGTTTTTCTGTTATTTATATTTAAGTGCCATTACCACCTCCTCATTCTTCTTCTTTTTATTATTAACAAGCATCTACAGGCATCGAGCACGTCTGTAGAGACGGACCGATCCGCGCAGTCAGTCGGGTCAAACGTCTGCCTGCCTCCCCGTCACGGCCAAACAAACACGTTCCAGGAATATTGATAAGATACAAAGGGCAGAGTGATTCCAATAGCACAGATTGGACTGTTTGAGTTTGGTCTGTAGCCAGGAAATCAATGGAGCAATTCAACATCCACATTACGTCAAGTTAGCAAAAAGCACATTGTCATTCAGTTTGTGCCTGTCGCTGTGCTTCTGCTGCCAACTGAGGTCCAAGGGTTAGGCTAAGCTTAAATGTTTCCCCATCTCCCTTAAACTAACAAGGTAAAACAAACAGGGGAAAGATAGCACAGACAGAGCAGTACACTTAGTACACTTTAAAAAGAATTTCTATATATATATATGAATGAAATTTACATCCATCTCTTTTCACGAATCATAGTGCCCCGTTCGATCCCACAGTGGTCCAAAGCGGCCGAGGCTCCGTCTCACACAGGAACCGTGATTTCTTGTCCGGTAAGAGCACTGTGACAAAAAGGCCATTTTTTAAAAATCGACAAGTTTGGTGCTCCTCTGATTTCCAAAAAAAGATCAGCCTGCAGAATGTGCTTTAAGAAAAACAAAGAGCAAAACTGTTAAAAAGTTCTCATGTCCCACTCAAATATCAAACAGAGTGAGATGGGGAGAAAAAAAATCACCACAAGTACACCCAGGACATGAAAATATATATATTTTTATAATATATATAAAATGTCTTATTTATTCCAATATGTACACTTTGCACAAGATGTCTGGGGAATGAGTTTCTCACAATGAAGCGCTGCTTCACCAGGTTACATCCAAATATTCTTGAAGGAAAAAACAAACAAAAAAAAAGTGCAACCCAAAAAATAAACCCAAAGACAAAAGGACGAAAAAAGAAAAAAGTAAATTTCTTTCCAGTACAAGCATCCTCAGGCCGACAGCGCCTCTGATTTCCACAAGTACACTTTGAGAAATCTGCAGCCCGCAGACGGTTGGTCAGGGAGGAAAGTTTAATCTCAGTAGAAGTGCTGAAGCAGAGCGGGAGCCTCTTTCTCTCTAGTAGATGACCTCATAGACGGTGGCCTTCTTGTCACCGGATCCTGTCACGATGTATTTGTCATCTGCTGAGATGTCGCAGCTCAGGACGGAGGACGACTCCTTTGACTGTGGAAGGAAAAAAAACCAAACAGAATTGCCACTGAATATTCAGATTTTTATCATTTCTTTTGTGTCGGTTTTCAGGTTCTCAGTCTTGGACTCAATATTTTAACCACAAGGAGGGAAAACTATGTGATTTGTTCAGCACCATGTGGGTACACAGCTGTTTAATTCAGTCGAATTACTCATGAATTAGCTGTCCAACTGTCCTTCAGGTAGAATCTGCTGATGTCACATTAGCTCAAGGACAAAATATACACCAGAAATCTGAGATAGAAAAGCCTCTGCTTGCATTTTAAAGTTAAGAAACAAAACTAATGAGCTGCATACAAGTGCAGTGTGAGATTCCATTTTTCCAGCCAAAATTATTCTAGGACCCATCGGCCTCTCTTTGCACTGTACACACTGTGCAGCTCCAGTTAAAAAGTTTGGACACACTCGCTCCTTCATGTCCAAACCTTTGACTGGAGCTGTGTATTCGTAGTTATCCAGTTACCTGGAATATGCTGGCACCATAAGGAGTCCTCCATGCATTCAGCAGGTTGTCCTTCCCTGTGCTCACAAACCATTTACCTGCAAGCACAGAACACACCTCTTTAGAGTACAATCCAACGTGTGTGTGCTGAGAGAGACACACAAACACGGTCACTGCTGTCCTTCAGTCCTGCAATAGAGATGTGCAGAACACAGCCAACATGTGACTGTAATAACATCATCAATGGCCATAAAAACCTGAAGGGGAAAAATTGCCACTACACCAGCAATCATAAAATGCCCATAATGAAGGAGACTCACACCACTTCCTCTTAGATAATTATTTAAATCACCCTCTGATTAATTACCCAATTGACTATTTGGCTAATGATTTAATTAGTGACAGTGCGAGCTCTGAAGCAGTGAGCTTCATTTGAATGAACTAGTTCTGTGGTGGCAGAGATATGAGACAGTGCTGTGGGGGGTCTTCAGAGACTAAATGAATATGGACATTTCTAGGAGAAGTGCAGCAGTAAAACCTCATTTGTCTCAGCCTCAAACTGGAAACCAGCTGGTCTGCCTAACAGGCACAGTGATCCTCGCTAAAAAGCATTAACAAATTTCCCTAATGATCATGTTTGTAAAGTAACTTCTCCCATGTTCACGCGTACAGTCCTCACCCCTTGAAATTCAGACTAAGTCATGTGAGCTGCATAAATGTCACATTTCAATTTTTACAAATAAGCTGCACTCATTAGGAGTTCATAAAAATGTTCTGAAAAGCAAACAAACAGCACTTTAATCACATTCAGTCATTTCTGGATTTACACAAATGGTGGTCCTGTTTGTTTTTATAGTAAAGAGACTTTAAGTAGTAACCAGCTCCACAGAGACTGCAAAATCCTGGCCAGGCAGTGTGTAAAGATGTGGTTTCGAGCCCAAGTGGCTGTCGAGACAAGTTAAAGATCCGGAAAAATCCATGTTCACCACATTTAACAGGCGGCCAGTAAGTGGGATGTTAGGTCAGGAGTCCAAATTCTCTCACCAGTACCCCCAAAAACCTACAGAATAGCAGACTAACCACCAAGCGTCTCTAATATTTCACATTTTATGCATTTGTCTAACTTTTCAGTTATGTTTTCTTAACATTGCTAATACATGCTAAAGCAAGCTATTCCCAAGGTGTCTTTTACTTTTTTTTTTGTAAATCAACTGGCTCTGTTTGGGTGCCATGATGGTTCAGTGGTTAAAACTGTCCACTTGAAGCAAGAAAGTCTGAGGTTTCAATCCGACAGTCACCTTTTCTTCTTTGTGGTGCTTGCATGTTGTGCCTGTATGGGGACAGTCCAAAGACATGCACGCTAGGTCAATTCTAAAGTGGCCCTACGACAGCTGAGACAGGCTCCATCCCAACGTGACCCTGAACTGGATAAGCCATTAAGAGAAAGGATGGATGGTGCAGCTCACTGGTATTACTCATCCTCTCTGCTGCTA
Source organism: Etia nguti (assembly GCA_015106755.1). Taxonomy (NCBI): domain Eukaryota; kingdom Metazoa; phylum Chordata; class Actinopteri; order Cichliformes; family Cichlidae; genus Etia; species Etia nguti. The sequence goes on from VUQG01003077.1 coordinate 26,372, forward strand.
TGACAACACTTGCTGCTCTACAGGTAAAGCCAAGACAAGTGTAGTCAACGCATGATTAGCTTTTGTTTGTTGTATAATATTTCACTATCATCATATCTGTTTGCCCTGCTTGCAGGTCCCGTTACATGTAGTGAAGCATTGTTGTCATCAGCTTGAGTAACACACAACTTCATGTACATCCCTCTTTTGGTCGTGCCCTCCTTTGTGTGGGAGTATAGGATTCATGCCAAAATCTGGCACCACTCAAACATTAAAGACTATAATTGCCAGGTAAAAGTGAAATGAAACTTTCTTGCTCACAGGTCTGTATATATAAACGCAGCTCTTCCTCTGGTACTTACCACAGTAGGCGAACTTGAGTGAAAGAACACAGCTTTCGTGCAGGTGCAGCTGGTACTTGTCAGGCTTGGTGTGGTGGAGCACCTCCACGTTGCTGCTCTCCATACCCACGGCCAGCCATTCCCCAGTGGGACAGTAGCCCAATGAGAAGATCTGGAACAAGCACAGAGCTGGATCAGCAACAACATCAAAGCAAACAAGAATCTCCTAGCCAGAATCACCAAAACAACCCTTAACTGCTACTTCTAAACTGAACACCTAAGACGTGTCAGAAAGGTTAATCAGTACAATAACTGGATGAACAGAAGAGTTTTTTTCCCCCCTCTTTTCGTTACCTGTGAGGTAAAGTCATGCTGCTGGAGCTGTCGGCCTTCCCTCAAATCCCAGGAGCGGACCGTGTTATCGAGTCCTCCAGTCCACAGTTTGGTCCCGTCGTGGGAGATGTCGATACAGCTGGCTCCATCCGTGTGGCCCTGGAACTGCCTGGAACAACAAGATGCCAAACATTAGACCAGGAACAAAGAGAGTTCTCCATGCAGGTGTCTTATGTTGATGGTTGGTCGTTTTGTTAAATGTAGTGAGCGGTGTTTAAAATATATCCCCTGCTCCAAAGCACTGACCTGACGAGGGTCTGGTTATGGAGGTCCCACACAGCGATGTTTCCATCGGAGCAGCAGGAAAAGCAGACCTTGGCGTCAGGGCTGATAGCCAGTGCGTAGCAAGCTGGGGCAGAGGAAGTGAGCTCAGCCTTTATGCGGGGCGTCTGTGAGGCCAGGTCCCAGATGGTCAGTGTGCTGGCCTCGCCACCCACTATTAGGGTGCGGCCATCAGGCAACAGCTTGCAGGAGCGGATGTAATTGTCTCTGTTCTGGAGCATAAACAAAGACGGGGTATCGCCCCAATCTTAATGACTGGATATGATCTGTGTGTTGTGTTTTTTTTTTCTACATGTGAAATATCTGCATAAATAGTGATTTGAAGAAGACTATTACATTTCTGCTGAGAAACAAAGACATCAGCGATGTACATCAATGTATTAATTTAAGGCTTCCTTTTCTTAAACTCAAAAGCAGCTTTTCTTTGACAATTTTTCACGCTGTAGCCGACTCTTATTTCTGATACAGCGAATATGTCGATGTCAGCGTTAACAAGAGACGCAGAAAGAACGTGTGGGGCTGCAGCTGTTGGCCAGGTTCCGAGAAAGCAAGAAGACAGATCAATAGGACCGTGGGAGCTCTTGGTGGAATTAAAACAGCACCCTGATGACTTTATAAGACCCGATTGCACTCTGGACGAACCTTAAGGGTGTTGGAGGCCAGACGAGTGTAACTGCATGAAGCCACAGTATCAAAATGAGAAACGGGAGGCAGTTGGGAGGAAGTAATGAGCTGGGTAATGGCAGACAGTGTTGGCCAATCAGAACATCATTACTCAGCAGGCTTTTTTTTTTCCCTGCCCCCCCCCCTCGCTTTACCGAGGATTATTTCAGCACAGCAGTGAGACACTATGCTGAATTATTCACATCTGTGTCTGCTGGGATCAGGAGGAAAGCTACTGGGGAATGTGGGGTCAGGCTACATTTGATGCTCAAGAAAACTCTTAATGAAGTGACCAATCACACAGACTTCATGAAACATGAATGCATTATGTCGCTGCTCTGGTTGGAAGCCTTACAACAGCTAGTCTAATGGCACGCATCTAAATCACATTTCACACTTTCTCCTCCTGAGACTTCTAACGAAATAACAAAGTTACCAGGCAGTCGAGTTGGGACACTGGGCTCTTGCTGCCTGGCTGGCTGATGTCCCAGATCTTGACACAGCCCTTGCCGCCGGTGTAGACATGACGTGTGGGATTGCTGATGGTGACGGCGCACACCACTTCCCCGTGGCTGAGTGTGTTGATCTGGCGAGCGTGGCGTGGGATGCCTGGCCCTATCAGTGCATCTGGAGGGAAGGGCACGGGCTGCATCTGACCATCTGCACTTACGTGAAAAGAATAGGCTCTGCAGAGCAGAGAGGGAGGGAGGGAAGGCTCATCAGAAGTTCAAGCAATCCATTAAATGCAAATCTAGTTTAAACACAAAACCTCTGGGTTGTAAGTAAGAAAGAAAAAAAAAATACTCACGGTTTTCCTCCAGAAATGGAAGTGAGGCTGGCTGGCAGCCCAGGGGCTCTCATGTGAGGATGTGGGTCGAAGCCCGCCTGCATGAGCAAAACGACGGAACAGTTAGCAAACAACCTGCAAAGATAAATCAGGCTAAGCTAACATTCGGATTGCAGCCTTGCTTTAGGTGCTTACGCCTCAGGGAACCCTTGTACCATTGTTTCCAGGCAAATCCCTTGAAAGGCACAGACTGAGCTTCACTGCATACAGAGAAGCTTTGCACAAGGCTATAACATCCCACATGCTAATGCTAATGAAGGCCTGAGAGATTTTCAAACATGGAGATGCATTTGAGGCCAAGATTTATTTATTTTTTTCTAGTCTTTAGAATGCTAACTAGCCAACATCAAAGTAAAGGAGCTGGGCCGTCTTTCTACTTCCTCATTATGTACACACAACAAGCTGCAGCCAGCCAAGCAGAAATATTCACAATGAGTTATGGAAATGCAGAAGGAATGATCAAGTTTCTCAAAGTCATTTTGCAAACACAACCTACTGTAGCGGCGGATAATAAATACAGCTATTCGTGAGGGCTGCCGTTATCTAACGGGCGCATCATTATTTATTCAGATGTGTGTGATAAATCCTCATTTTCACTAATAAATCCTTTATAGAAGCTGGAATAGTTACAATTGGTGAGCGTCCGTAGGCGGCGGCGGCTGCAGCGCTCATCTGTGGGGAAATGAGACCCGGATACACGCCAGGACTCGTCAGGGATCCGTTCATCTCGTGATGACCCATCATGGCAAAGGGAGTGGCATAAGAACCGGCGATGGACAGAGGGGTACGCAGGGCTGGTGCGGCTGACGGAGAGAAAATACTTTTTTTTTTAAAAAAAAACAGATTTATAAAAACCTCACAAGAATCATTCATTTCTGTTAACCGTCAAACAATTTGTTACAGTGAGCGCAGGGCTGTGTTGAAAATTATGTTACACGGTTAGGGTTAGGAATTGGGAGCAGCTTTGGGTGACGTGTTTTTGTCAAATTTTAAAATGAACTCTAAATGTGAAGGACGTTTCTTCCCCCCCCGCCCCCGGTCCAATAACAGCCCAGTCAAATTCATTTGAAATTCAAATTCTTAGTTGTTATGGTGGTTGGTGCTGGGGAATACACATTTTTCCTAACAACCAGTGGTTACCCAGGGGGTGCTGGCTTGTCTGTAGGCCTGTATGACTGGGGCTCATCACAACATTTGGATGTGACACAACATTAATGTAGAACAGGAGAAACAAATGAAGATGAACTTGAATCTAAAACTGATAATAAACCTGCATTATGATTCTACAAATATTTTGCTTCTCATCACAACATCAGACACTTGCTCACAGCAGTAAAGCAAAAAGCAGACCAGTTCTGGTTATTTAGCATAAAAACATTTAAAAAAAAAAAAGATTTGATTAAAGAAAAAAACAAAACAAAAAACAACCTCTACTACTTCTTGCAGACACTTACCTAATGCCTCCATGCCGGGCGGTTTGCCCATCGTTAGAGGCCGCAGTCCCGGAGTGGTGCTTGTTCCAGGTGTCGGCGCCTCGTTCCTCGGTGTAGGCGTGTTTGACTTCAAGCTTGGCGTAGATGACTTGTCATTCTAAAAAACAGAGATAGTCTTCAACTTTTAACCTCAGTGTGATTTGGGTCCTATTACTGAAAGTTGTAAGTTCACGTGTGCGCACACGCACACATGGGCACACACACAAACAACATCCATACCAGAGTTCAAAATCCCCCACCAAGTCAAAAATACCCTCACTAAGAGGAAAATACAGAGTGACAATCTGAGTGGACGGCTTGAGGTAATCCAATCTAACACTGACACTTCCATTACAGCCATGGCGTGTGTTTGTGTGTTTGGGAGTACGGATATAAACCTTTGCTTAGAACTCAAGCTTATTAGGAGTGGCTAGACATTCAAGATGGTGTCCCAAATACCTCTTATAATTAATCCAAATCCTTCAATGTTTGGCAAATGGGAGGCTGAAGAAGTGGGGGTTTAGCCCAGTGACATTATAGGTGGAGAGAGATGATGTGGATTATAAAGCTATCCTAATCCTTAGCTTTACAAAAAACATTTCACTAACATAGCCGTGTGTCGGTGAACACTTCAGTATTAGAGAAAGTGGGAGTTGGAAGGAGAGAAGATGAGTTGCAGCATAAAAAGACAGAGACAGCAGTTCCCCCGCTGCTGTGTCTCTGGGTTATTTACAGCCTGAGGCCGAGGGAGAAATGACCATTTATTGGGTAAGCCATAAAGGAGATTGAGAGGGCTGAGCCATAGGGTTTGATTTCCTGAGAGTGCATCTACCCTCTGCCCTCGCAAGCCCCGCATAGCAGCTAACTGCTAAGCCTGCGTATTAGTCTTTCACACAGACATCCACTTCACTTGACAAATGCTCTTTAGTGTGTCAGTTCAGCCTCCCCTGCCCTTCCACTGTAACCTCCTTATTTCAGCTTCTCTCTAGTCTTGCAGCGTGTCCCTGACACTCACATGGGCGTGGTCCTTAGCTTTAGAGGACGGCGTGCTGCCCGAAGAGGCGACAGAGGCGGGGCTGTTGGGGGCAGCATCTTTCTTCAGGACTCGTGATTTATCCAGCCCGTTTTCAGGAGGGGAGTGAGCAGGGCTAACTCGAGGGGTGGCCGGATCCTACAGAGTTAAATGAGACAGACAGAGAGCGAGACTGAGCAAACAGACTGGAGGAAAGCCACTGGCATGTACATGTAGGTCAAACAAACCGGGGCCTCATGTGCAAACACAGATAAATATACTCATGCACGTTCACATTCTCCTTCTCACACACACATGCACGCACTTCTCATTCACCTGTCACCCCCTTTTTCTTTGTATTCTTTGTCGCACTTTCTGCATGAGTGGCAAAAGAAATACAGCAAGTAAACACACACTCATCGCACACAACCAATATTTTGACAGACTTTTTGGCAACGCGGAAAGGTGTTGAGGCTTCGGCAGACAAAAGAGAGCTGTGTTTAGTTTTGTGTGCAGCCTTCACGCTGAAAAATGTGACTGAGCAGCTCAGTTTAATTGCAGTCTTACCTCATTGGATACATCCACCACCAAGTCATCACTTTTGTCTCCATCACTGTCCTGAAATGACGGAGTAACGGGTTAGCCCACTGGGACGGCTAAAATTACAGCATAAACCAAAGCAGTCCACATTTTTGACCAGACCAGATGTGAAGACTGAGAATGAATGAGCTACAGGATCATTTGCTGCACACAGAGAGAAGTTCGAAATGCTAAACGTTTCTAACATTTACAGTTTCGATGAAGTGTCTTTGGGAGAACTGTGCAACCTGGTATTAATTTTAAGTAATATGAAGAAAAGTCTGTGGATAGAAACATTTCTGCACATAATAAACTTTGCATTTAGTGTTAAGTAAGTTTCACTACTAAGCTAACTGAATAAACTCAGGTATACCCTTCCATTAGCAATTAACAATTGAAAGGTAAATTTTGAAATGAAACAGGCTACAGACATTATTTTCTGTTATATTTGGAGGGAAAGTAAACAAACACTCACATATCTGCTCATGCTGTCTTTGTCGTCCACTTTGCGTTTCTTGGACTCGAGACCATAGTCTGATGAGCTGCGGTGCTTCTCGCTTGCTGCCCGCAGGCTGTCTGATGGCGAAACTGAGTTATTCTGCCAACAACAACATGCAGACAGACCACATCAGTCTCCAGTTCCCTTTTAGTCTCTTTAAAGCCATAAATATCCTGAACTATATGCGCTTCGAGAGGTATGAGGAGATTACGGTGTGTTCCATTGTGTAGAATTGCATTTTAACAAATGTCTGAAACAAACTCATCTTGCAGCACTTTAACCTGCTGTCCTTGCAACCCAATATTGCAAATGAATGGAGTTATCTGTTGAGTGGAGCCTGTGATGTAGAGTGAACTCTTTTCTGCCAGATTGTGCCTTTCAGCGAAGTCACTGTTTTGTAGTTTAAATGCAGCAGGTGACAAACTTTCATGAGAGGCGCATGCTACCGAGCAGTGTGTTTTCATCCAGAGAGGACTCTGGTGCCCTTTCCTTTGTCAGACCAGTAACACTATTGGGTGTAAAGCTAAATGGACAACAGTACTAGACTGAGGAAACGGCTAACGCATAAACACACAGGACACCGATGGGAGACAAACGCCTGACTGGTGCACAAGGTGATGAGAGACGATTGAGCAGAGGCAAAGAGGGGGGGAAAAAAAAAAAAAGTGAAATGCGCGTGCACACACACAAGCAAGCCAGAAACACGCTACCAACTCAAACTCAACAAGCCACATTCCTAACAGTACTGCCTAACAGTAAGTACATGCAAATAAAAACAAAACTGACCACAAAAACCAAGTCTAAGCCTGCTGCTCCTGTGTGTGCTTATGTAATGTGACAGGTCACAGCAGAAAAACACTGACGGTAAAGTTCATGAAAATGAACTAGATTTTTTTTTTTTTTTTTAAAAGAGGAAGCAAAGAAAGAGGCCACTAAGGGAACCTGGACCAGAGAGCAAAGTGAAGGAGGGTGCTGCCAGCAGAGAAAAGAGCCATGAAAGAGCCAGAGTGAGAAAATGAAGGGGGGGGGAGGAAGAAAAAAAAGAAAAGAAAATGAAGGCAGACAAGAGAGCAAAACAGGAAAGGAACTTGGCAAGCAATGAGAGCATAGCAGTGTGGCAATGAGTCCTCCCCACTAGTGGGAATGCTCGGACAGGCTGGCACTCTCTCAGA
>VUQG01003078.1:0-14882 GCA_015106755.1 Etia nguti
CCATAATGACATCTCTCACCTTCTCAACAAAATCCAAGGTGTTCTGGATGTGGTGTTCAGAGTTGCCTACCAACGGGTTGAAGATTGAAGCCAGAAACTTAGAGATGTTATAGGTGACTGAGTTGATCATACAGACAATCGGCCTTAAAGGTGCACCCTGTTTATGTATCTTCGGTAAACCATACAGACTTGGTGTAGATTCCCCTGGGTACAGCCTGTGGTATGAGGTCCAGTCAATAACCTTGTCTTGTTCTAACTGCTTCAGACAGTCTATCACCCTCTTCCTGTAGCCACTTCCTGGGTCTTGTTTCAGGGGCTCATAAGTATTTTCATCACTGAGCAGTGACAAAATTTTCTCATGATAGTCTTTCTGGTTTAGCAAAACTGTGCACCTACCCTTGTCTGCCAGAAGGATGATAATGTTGTTGTCATTACTAAGTGATGTGAGTGCCTTGCTCTCCTCCATGCTGATGTTGGATGCTGGGGGTTTTGCATTGCTGAGACAGGCCGAGACCTTCGTCCATAGTTGCTCTGCTTCCACGTCTGCAATATTGTTGTTTTGAATTGCTGTTTGTGTGGCTGTGATCAGTTCCACTAGTGGAATTTGTCTCGGCCTCACAGCAAAATTCAACCCTTTAGTAAGGATGTTTTTCTCTGTTTGGGTGAGATGTCTGTCAGACACTTGTCCACATCCTCGGTGTGGCATCCTTCTCTCTTCTGGCCGCTAAGGACACTCTCCGTATTTTGCTGTGGTCTCCGACGTACAACAAGTCAAACTTCCTTTGTAGCCTGGTCTTAGACTTCTCGTGCTGTGCTAGATGAGCCTTCTCAGTGAATTCAAACACCTTTTTAAGAGTACTGTCATCTAGAAGCATTGTAAGTCTCTGTCAGAGCCGCTCCTCTTCAGATTTTAAAATGTGTTTGCCTCCCTCGTTCATTGAGCAGCTGGTGCTGTGCCTTCTGGAGGAATTTTGTTGCCCAGAAGCCTTTAACTGAAGAGCTCATTTGTAGACTTTTAGGAGTAATCCTGTTTTGTCAGCATCTGAGGCTGAATCTCAGGTGGTTCCTGTAATCATCCATCTTACGTGCTGTTTGCTCATACTGAGCTGATACAAGCTTTAGGCAGTCCTTGCCAAAGTGGGTTAAAATGTCTTAATCCACGCTCAATCATCCAGGTAAGTAAATCCCAAAAAGTTGATTCTGTTCATCTGGTACTCATGGCCATTGTTCAGTGGTCTTTGATCAATGAGCTTTAATCAGTGGTTGTTGATCAATGGTCATGAGAATTTGCATATTAATGATGAAGGAACTGACCTCCCAGCCCATTGTTCGTTTAGTGGTGCTAGTTTCAGTCATCATGCAAATGTACTGTACTGGGGAAACCTGCAGTCAGCTGAGACTGAAGAAGTCACTTGGATGAGTGACGAAACGTTTCTCCCACTGAAAATGCTATGTCCAGATGAACAGAATCAACTTTTTGGGATTTACTTACTTGGATGATTGAGCATGCATCAAGACATTTTAAGTAAACAGCTTGCGAACATTCAGTTCATCTTTTAGAAACAAGCCTCCCACCATATCAGTGCTGACTGTGAGGATGGGAAACATACTAAGTGAAAGTGTGAGAGATCAAATTGTTATTCTAAGCTAAGACCGACTTCCTCTGTGTCAAATTGCAGCTTCACTAAAGGTTAAGAGGGCAGTCCACAGCACTTTAAAATCCTCTGTGGAAACTTGATCTCAGCAAAGCTGCAAAAAACCTTAAGAGAGAGAAACACAAAGGAATGCACACAATGTGTGAAAGTGATGTCAAGAGACTATCTTACAGTTGGAAAGACGGCCTCATTTTGCAGTAATTATGTTCCTTTCAGCATCCACAAGATGGTGCCAAGTATCCATAAGGTGCAAACCTGAGGAGTACACCAGTCCTGATCTTCTATTTGTACAAACTGGTTAACTTCAACAAGGTGTGACTATATAGAAATAGTTATAATCCGGAGGAGGTCATAAAGTGTTTCATTTTGTGCTATTGTAGAGTATTGGTTTTGAAATGCTAATCCAAACACACCCTAACCACACCATCATGACAAATATTGGCTTGGAAAATGAAGCAGCGTATAGCCTTGCTGTTAAAATGGTCTTTGCCAGCTATCTTCACTCTTCTTTCATCATTCTTCATAGTGGGAAAATGCTTTAACGAGACAACAGCTCGTAGTTTAGATCAATACATAATACAATACTCTGTTAAAGGTTTAATAAGAGCTAACCAAGTGGAAAGAAATGAATTAAATAAAGATACATGGGTCAGTCAATGAATAAATTGATGCTAAAGGGCATTCAAACATAAAATGAAGATAAAAATGAACATAATAAATTAAAATGTGTTAATTCCCACGCTTGGATTTTCAACATTTTGTCATCACAGATATGGAGTCACTCCATGCATCACCTTGGTATTAAATAATTAACTACTACATAATTCTCTGTGCAAGCAGATTTTGTTATTAAAGTGAAGCTTCTCTCAACGGCCCGAAGCACATTTGCCAACTCATTAGAAAATGAAACTTGGCACATTTCCCCTGAATAACTTCATTCAGCGAGAGAGCCCTGCTGCAGTCTTAATCCACCAGCATGTGGCCAAAACGAGAGCATAAATCTAGCAGCAGGTGACGGGTAACAGATGACCAGAAGAAGAACAACAACTAAGCAGAAAACTTCACCGTATACAGTAATCTAACAATTTCACTGTGTGTGCTAATGAGGCAACAATTCCTCGCAGTTTTTCTGCAAAGTCTTGGACAAATGCACATTTAAAATCAAAGTAATCTGTCAGGAAAACAGCCTCAGTGGCCACAGGAGCATATCGATTTCATCTAGCCCTTCCGTCATCCATCTTCTCTCTGGGAGTATCAATGCCTCTCACCAGTCTTTAAAGGCTCAGCGCCGCGGTCTAAAGAAGATCGCATAAAGGAAGAAACTCTGACAAATGAAGAATGGCTTTTAGGAATCCCCCCCGGTATAGAAGAGGGTCCACTGTGTTACTGTTTGATAAAATGCTACATAAGTCTACTAGAGAAGAAGACGCGACAGTGTGCAGTACATATTTTTCAAGTGTGCCCTCAAAGAAAGTCACTATTTTCACTCTTCAAGACCAGCGGGTTAAAAAGACAGCTCACACTGTGCTGATCTTATTAACCAGGCCAAGTGTTTGCCTTAACTTTGATATACTTAAATATTAATGAACAGGCTAATATAAGTGCATTTTTCCAGACTGGCATTTGGTCCATTCGCTTAAGGGCGAATGGAAAAATGTTGGGTACATTTTTCTAAAGTACCCGACACGGGTACTTTAGAAAAATGTAATTCATACACAGTGGTGGTAAACATTTTAAACTCAGTGGTGATTAATGACAGTAATGTTCCATTACTTTCAGCACTTATTGTGGTAACGCTACAGCTTTTCCCCAGTCAGCCATAACATCAAAAACTAACTAACTTAGTGTATGCCCCCCCTCCCTTCAAAAAAAGTTCAGATTCTTCAAGGCATGGAAAGCGAGACCTACAGGGTTGTGCTGAAGGGTGTAGCACTGGGATGTTGCCAGTTCCTGTGGGTTGCAGTGTGAGGTGTCTGTTGGTGGGGCCTGTTCCAGATCTGAGAGCTCGAAGGCTGTTTCACTCGTTCTGTTTCGCCTCAGGGTCTCTGAACAGTCGCGCATTGTGGTGGAATGCTGCAGAATTATCCACCACGAATGCCAGGGCCCAAGGTTTCTCAGCAAAATTTTACATTGCCGCTTCACCTGTCAGTGCTTTTAATGCTGTGGCTGACTGGAGTATTATAAATTCCGGGCGGGAGTGTTCATAACAGATTTATCTGACCTGTCTGCTTTCAAGCCCATTTGTCTCAGTTATGCTTGCATTTTCTGTGACACAATACACCAGCCGTAGCACATACTTTGCTCTGGGGATGAAACACAGAACGCAGTGTGAACATTTTTCATTGTGTCCACAGCTTCCTACTGTCTGCACTGCAGTAGATTATGGTCTATGAGCCCAACCTCAACTGGACAGCAGGATACCTCTCTGCACAACACTCCCACTATTATTTTTATTAATTTATTAACTTCACTGGAGCTTCTTTGCACAAGTTCATATCACTTTATACCTAATAGTTCAAGCACTGTCTGAAACTCTCACTTTTAAGTTTACACTACCTTTAAATTAACTTTTTTTTTCTGACTGGCTGCCCCCAACAGAGAGGAGACTTGAACAACAGGTCTGTTCAAACTATGGAAATAACTAACTCCTGAGTAACAAACTCAAACTGAACTTTTGACTTACAGATAAGCCTCCATATCAAACCCTGTCCATATCAGGGATATCTACACTCACAGACATCATACAGAGCCAAGAGTCTGTTTGATGCCAGACTCTTGGCTCTGGGCAAACAATTTGAAGTTACTGTCTCAACATTTTGACTAGCTGATTCTAATTTCTGTACAACTAAACATTTTTGACTTATTACATGTAAATTTCGAGGTAATAAGCATACATTTTGACTTACAGATAGCTTTTTTCCCCCACAGTGGCAGAAAGGAGCTTGCATATTAGGGCTGTTGCCTCTCATTGACGTCATACAGAGCCAAACATTTAAAGGGCTGTCTGAATCGAAGTATCCAGCAGACTGAAGCCTGAATCTTTGGCTTCGGGGTGTCTGAATCGAAGTATCCAGCAGACTGAAGCCTGAATCTTTGGCTCACATGGATTTTGCACACAAATGCTGACCTCATTATTTGAAACTTCTGACATTATCCATCTTTGTATTTGAAAGAACAAAGAATTGTGCGTCAGTGACCTTTATGTCAGTGACACGTATTTGTGTGTAAGTGCTCCCTCTGTTGGCTGACAGCTCAATTGCAGTCTTTGCTCATATGTAACGCGGTGATTAGAAAATGCTTTTTGTTATAGTGAGATAGTTCACTTTATCTTTAAGGCCCTATTTTAATTTGGGATCAGAGGAAATCGATTTGTGGGTGACATGCTTAAAGTGGAGCTCTTGAGTGTAGGACTGCACCCTGCTAATTGGCCAAGTTCACCCTTTGAAGTTAAGAAGACTTCAAAGTGTAACGTTACAACGGCTCCAGCCCTAATAAGCCTCATATACATTTGTTATTTCAGTGATCAGACCACGTTATGATGATTCGTGAGAGGAGAGGGGGTGATGTTTGGGATGTCGGCTTACAGTCCCATGAGCCTGGCAGGCGCATATGCTTCCCACTGGCTGTTTCATGCAAAACAGACCCAACAGAAAGAAAGAGGCGGGGTGGGGGACAAAGGAAGCGGAGTCTGGCAGAGAGCGCGCGGGTGTAGTCAGGAGGAAATGGTATGCAGCTCAGGCTGCTCTCTTCCTCCTCCTCCTCCTCCGGGTCCCGTAGCGATCCTCCTGTCTGTTGCTGTTCGCACACACAGTAGCCCGTTTTAAAGTGAAACACGGAGCTCTGAGGTACTCATCCTGGACCTCTCTCCTCCCGGCATGCCCCAGCGAGGCGGCTAAAAACGGTTACCGGCTGACGATGGCTTCGGTGCGGGCGATGTGCAAAGTTGCGGCGGGACTCGTGGGAAGTGTTCAGACCCTACGCTGCGGTCTCAGACCCGCTCGCCCGGTTACATTTCTACACCAGGTAAATAAACGCTGTACTTGAGTCCCTCGTGGGCGCCACAGTTTAAAGTGTGCCGTGGCTTCCTGCTGAAGCGCAAGACGCTGTTTTTGTCTCTATTTTGAGCGCTTCTCAAAAACTTTTTTTTCCATTTTCCTGTCGTCTCCATGCCTGTAGAGGCTGTACAGAAGATCTGGGAGGATCGATCCAAATATCGAGGCTATCGATACCAAAACTGTCTGATCGATACTAGTGATAGGATACGATACTTTGTTACTAGCTTCTAATTTTTTTTTAAGTGCTTTAAGGAGAGGTAGATTAAAAATTCAGGCTATTAAAAACTGTTTCAAATACATGAAAAGCTGAAAGGTGTTTTGGTATTTATTGTGGTAAGTAAATATCACATTGATTTAGTGATCATTAAAATGTGTTCATAATTTGCAAATGGATAATGATTTGTCTCATAAGCCATGAGGCACTGCTCGCCCATACAAAATGTGCCATGATAGATATTGTATTTGCAATACTGGCCCTGTATTTACTTGGTATTGGACCTGCAGTATCCCACAGCACTACCATGCAGCTATACGTCACCAGTCAACAAACATGTCCAGCCCACAGTCAGGAAATAGTGCAGCAGGGAAATGCTGCAGAAAGTGAAAACCCACGCTCCCTCACAGCATCACCTTGAGATTCTATTTATTTATTTATTTATTTGTAGTGAAGCTTTTACTCACAGTGTTATAAAGGTGCTAGTTCAGCCCACATCTTTTATCGCCCGCTGCATGAAATTGCTTTGGTCAGCTCAGTTGCAGGCAGGCAGATCTCAATTAAGGTGCCTCAAATCTGTGAGTGTGCAGGGAGAACAGTGCACACTGTGGGGTTTTTTTGTTTTTGTTTTTTTCTATTTTGCTCAGTGCAATCAGAGCCTTCAGAGACGGATGCTGAGATAGTTTGTTGGATTGGAAAAAAAACTGAAGCTGTCAGAGGGGCAGGATGCAGTGACTCACTCCTACATGCCAGAATGACTAAGATGAGTTTTATTTTTAGACTGGACCGTATATAAAAGTGGAGCTTCAGTAAGCAAAATCCTTACAGCAACCCATGTTTCAGCAAAAAGAATACAACTCATATCGGCTACAGAAAGAACAGAGTTAGCATGTGGATGTGTTTTATAAAGCAGTTTTCAGAATGTCTTTCCCTTTATTTAGAAGTTTAGAAGACAGGAAGTGAAACAATAAAGACTGGGAATGCTCTGCCACAAAGGTTTTGTGGTCTTTAACCTCTTCATTCTGTAGACCGGCGTATATTGAGCGATAGATTTCAGTTAGACTATAAAATGGTCCGTTTCTCTGCTTCTTGTAATTTTCTTTCCCCAGCCAGAAACGTATCAAGCTCAGTGCAGTAGAGGCCGGGAGAATCTAAATTACATTACCCCCCAAAAACGGGACATTCAGAGTGAAAGTGTCTTTTGTGAAGGAGCAGCTGTGCCACAGAATGTTTTTAATAGGAAGGTAATGCACTTAGAAAAGCAGAGAGCACGGCTGCATGCAAATGTACAGATCCGGTTTTTAGAATCCACATAGCAAGTTGCCAGTTTTTAATCAGACTCCTTCGAATACAGTGTTTTAGAGGACTTGATTGAGTGAAGGAGGCAGAGGTCACTCTGAAGATTATACATGAGACAGCAGAAAGCTAGGTTCACCTGCATTTTGACATTAAAGATCTGGTTCGCCTCCGAATCCCTCGTAAATCCTCAATTCTCAAACACAACGTGTAAGAGTACGTACAGCTACTAAGCACTGTGAGCAGCCTGTGGCCTAAGTTGCTCAGAATTCAGATATGATCTCTTTTGGGTATCTATAGGGCGATATTCATATTCAGGCCACGTCTTTTATAAATTTGTAACACAAGCCTTTCCCTGGTGAGATTCCACTAGAGACAAAACATTCAATATCACCTTCTTTCCGCAAAAGTTTCACCAGAGGCGTGACAGGGAGTTAGGGCTTCTCTGTCACTGCTGTAATGCTATACAGGTAAACGTATAACATGAGGATGTTTTAATTCTCAGCAGGGCTTTTGGTTGCTGTCAAAGTGCTGAGAGAAACCCGACTGGCCTGCAGGAAACTCAAGTGATGCTCGCTGTTAGTTGTTTGCAGTTTCACACATTCAGATGAGAGAACTAATATCAGCATAGTCTTTGTGCGTCCACGAAAGTGTTGAATCAATGGGGCTAAGCATAATGAAAAAACACAAAAGCATTAGTTTAGTGTATTGAATATGTGTGGAATGCTAAAAGAGGATGTCAGGCTTTTGGGAGCATTTATAATACGGGTCTGTTTGAGCAGCCCTTCAGGCGCAATGGCAGGACACATGATAAAGTCATCTGCAAGTGAGTTTGTTTGCAGCCTACTTCCAAAAAATCTTCTTCCATTCCTGGTGAAGTCCGCTGTTGCTCTGGCCGACTAGTTGACCAATCAGAATTCGCTGGATGCAGATTGTCATCCAATCGGAGCAACATGCAGTTGGGAATTTGGTAACGGACACAACCGGGGTAGGATAAATTAGGCATAACTCTATTTGCTCATTTTTTTATTGTCTTGGCACCGAGCAGGCAAACACTGTAAATTCTAAGTGGTTTCATTTGAAGAAGCCTGACAGCCAAGTGTGGCCATGCCAGGTACAGATACTTGTATTCATTAGGGCAACAAACAAAGTGACTGTTAATTGTAAGAAGGCTCGGTAGATATCAAGAACTGATCTCGTCGTCTGTGGTCCAGCGTTGCTTAAAGAGGAAGCCGTTGCTCAATACAATAACCATGTAGAAAGAACCGTACTGTGGTTTGGTGAGAGTGCAGTGAGTTTTAGATCTTGTTTTCATGATGTGATGTCAGACAGCAAGTTTCCTAACTTTACTTCTCAAGGGGGGGAAAAAAAGCATGTTTATTGCAAGGTGTCATCAGAGGTTATGCAACATCACTTCTTCAGCTTGAAAAGGTGGGGCAGGGTGACCTGAGAGAAGTAAAGAAGTTGAGCTAATGTAAAATTTTGAATTGGAAAAAGATCAGATAATAAATGACAACAGGCCCTAGATAAATGAAGTAAAAAAAAAAAAAATCTTTTGTGTTCATTTAATTTTCATATAATTTGTCTTTACGGTCACAGAAGTTTTTCCTTTCTCTTCTTTTAGTGTGAGTGCGCCTCTCTTTGCATATTTCGTGTGTAGAGTGAAAGAGTAAACATGTTGTTACCATAAGAGCTTCCTAAACTATGTTACGTCAAACATGACGAGTGAGAATCGTTGTCAGTGTCACCACTTGACACTTTGCTGTTAAGTAAATAAAAAAAAATAAGAAAAAAACTTGTCACAAATGTACAAAAATAACACATTCATAAAGGTGTGAACATGGTTAGCAACAATACTCAGGAAGGCCGTAGCCTCAAAGTGTGTAAAGAAAATATCACCCACACCATTACACCACCACCTCCATCATCCTGAACCATTGAAAGAAGGCAGGATGGATCCATGCTTTCATCATCTTTATGCCAAATTCTGACCCCACCATCCAAATGCGGCAGCAGGCAACATTATTCCAATCTTCAGGTAGTTTAAATTACACCTTCAGTTTCCTGTTCTTAGCTGGCATGAGTTGCACTCGGCATGGTCTTCTGCTGCTGCAGCTCATCTGCTTCAAAGTTCCACATTGTATTGATTCAGAGATGCTCTTCTGCATACTTTCGTTGTAACGAGTGTTTATTTGAGTTACTGTTGCCTTCTTATCAGGTTTCAGCACTCTGGCCATTCTCCTCTGACTTCTGGCATCAACAGTGCTTTTTCTCTCAGAGAACTGCAGCTCAGTGTATATTTAATCTTTCAGACCACTCTCTGTAAACACTAGAGATGGCTCATCAGCATTTTCAGAACTACTCAAACCAGCCCGTCTGGCACCAACAATGCAACGTTCAAAGTCACTTAAACCACCTTTCTTCTCTGTTCTGATTCTCGGTTTGAACTTCAGCAGGTCATCTTGACCACATCTACAGGTGTATCTAAAATTAGATGATAATAGTTCTCAGTTCAATTCATATTTTTACAATGGCATTAATACACATAAAGCTCAAAAAACACATTATTCCTAATCTGTGCCACAACAGTTGCTGATAAACCTAAAACAAATTTAAAGCACATCCACTCAAAGGAACATTCCAGTAGTTAGCGGCATCATTACCATGGTATTAAGCGGTCTTTACAGAAGAGTGTAAACAGTGGGTGTGATGGTGTTGACCCTGCATTGTTATGGTCTTGTGATAACAACCCATCAGAGCACTGACCTGTGTGTGATAAGTAGTGAAAGTTGCTCCGGTGTTTATAGTCACAAGTAAACTGCTCTTCAGTCCTTGTGCAAATGAGGGCGTTTTTCTCACTGAGGGTTTAATAAGTAAACTCAGCTTTTAATCCAACAAGATACTCATCTATATGGGCTGTTCTTGTGCTGTTGTGACCTTGTAATGAAGCATTGCTAAGCCATGTGTCACTAAAGTGGAAATGTGAATCACTCAGAGGGTTTTTTTTGCTATTGTTTTTCTGCTTCTTTTTAATCAACTTTTTTAGATCTGTCTGTTCTGGACCTTTGCGAACACCGCATGAATTCCTAAATTCGTGTCCTCCTTTTTTTCCCCCTCCATGTTTTTCAGTATTCAGCACCTTCTCTGTGGCATTCAGGGTTGAAAGTTGTACCACTCTTTGCTGAGATAAGCTCGGGGAATGTTGAGTTGGTTATAAATGTGGACGTTTGGACTGAGAGATGACTAACTGTAAGAATAAATGGGCTAAATGTGAGTACTCGCTCCGCCCTTTTTAGTGTAGTTGTACAGTGGTCACAGATGGGAACGCTCTGCTTGTTGCACCTTCTTTTTAAAGCTCACTTGTATTTCCAGAAGCCATTTTTGATTTGGAGAAATTGTTTTTGTGTGTGGGTGTGCTGCTATTTGTTTAATAGTGTTACAGAACCTTTTATTCATTGTATTTGCATGAAACACAACCTCATCCTCGTGTTCGTACAGCACATCAACCCCGCAGTCATCTTCTTCCCGCTTCCCACCTTCTCTTTGTTCTCTTAACCGATCCGGATCATTAACTGAGTAGGAGAAGATAAATGGTTCAATGCAAATCATTTTCATGCAAGAGTGCTGGCTGTTCTCAATCATAATGGCAACACAGAGTAATTCAATTTCTCCTCCTGGCAGCCGTAGTTTATCACGCTCGCACATTTTTCTTTATGCCTCGGGTCATGCTGGGTAGACACTGTAAGTCATTCTCTTATGATTCCTTATGCGACGGCAAAAATCTCTTTCCCCTTTGCTTGGCAATATCACGTCTGTGGCCAGAGTGGGAGCCGATTCCTTTAGGAGGCCATAGCTCAGTTGTGACAGGATTGATAATGGAGGGAACTGATGGAAGACTGCAGGGAAAACGGGGCTGCTCGCCATGGTGATAGACGCCGATCATTACTCGAGCAGCAAGCCACAGCCTCTGCGTGAGGAAGGAGAGAGGCTGGCAGATTGTCACCATATTCCCAAGTTTTCACTGCCCGGGTTCTCTCTCCTCCTTCCCTGTTTGCGTGACATAAATAAAAAATGCTTAGCTCACGGCGTAAATACACCTTCAGCTGATTGTTCTGTGAAAGAACAGTTGGATGAAACGATTCGGTGATGAGGGGCAGATGTGCAGTGATGTTCCCTGCAGCTCCAGGAATGTGTGAAGGACAATAGATAGACAGCGACCACTCTGCGCTCTGAATATTGATGCGCTGTGTAACAGGGAAGTGTGTTTTGTTTTGATAAGAAGACAAATTTAGGCAATGGCAATTTCTGCCAAAGCGGAGAGCCCAATCGTTTCTCCGAGTTAGGCATGTTTTGTGCCATGAGAGGCATTCGGTTAGCTGTTACTCATGTGCTTGTCATGTTTGGGCTTGTTTAGGCACTACAGTCTTCAACCTGCAGGATGTGATAACCAGTCATGTATGTGTGTTGCATAAGCTATGGGCGGGTCCGGCTGGTCGCACTGGAATAGCTCAAGTAAAACTTACAGGCTCGGTGAGGGTGAAAAAATAAGCCAAAGTGGAAGTTTCAATCCACATATACCACCATGTTAACGTGTCAAACTGTGCAGGAGAAATAAGCATGCCGATTGGCAGGTGGATGCCAGCACAGGCAGCTGTAGCTGATAACTATTTGCCAATTTTAATCTCCATTAATTTGGGTCAGTGGAACTGAAAAATGTGTATTTGTTGATTGGTTGGCGAGCTTTTGCTGGAATTTGTGAGCAGTCACTGTGAAATTGATCGCTAAAGCCTCAGTCACACAGGCATAGAGACCGGTCACTGACCCCCTGACAGCTACAAATCATCATGGGACCTACTGCCCAACTGCTTCCAATTTTCCTAACAACTTTATGGTCCAAAGTTTGGATATATATAACTAATAATAATCTGAGGTTATGTTTCAACATAAATGTCTCAAAAACTATTAAAGATATCATAAACATGAACCAGGACCTGTAATTTCACACTAATGCAAAATTAAACATGTAGAATGCTTTTTAAAATTAAATCCTTAGACACAAAAATAAAGAAAATGCTCTATTCTTTCAGCTTTCATGCTGGATTGAGCAAATATGACAAGTTGTATCACAGAAACAGAATATATTCTGTTTCTGTGGTTTCCAGATAGTACTGTAATTATAATTAAGAAGTAATTGTATTACATATGTGCATGTTTTTCATTTTCCAGACAATCTTTGTATACATGCACATTGTCGTGGAAGAGCTGGATAACTCAGGTTAAATTAGAATGATACTAACAGGCATTCTGTCCCAGATTACAGCTCTAATCCATTTTCTTTATGGTAAGAAAGGCCATGTGCTATTTCAGGCATTTGACTGTAATAGTTTTTGAGATATTCATGTTCAAACACTGCCTATTTCAACGTGTGAAAAAAGGCCTAAAAGTGAGTGAATGTGCCTCTTTAAAAAATAAATATCTAGAAAAGAATGTGATATATGAAGCTAAAGTTTCACAGCAGTCATTATACATTATGTCCTCATTTTAAACCATAAAAATTTCAGGCATGTCATTAAGCAGAAAACGTCTTACAAATTTGAGGAATCGAGACGTCCCTTGTATTCCCCCAACTGGTTGGTTAATTAAGTTGTTGACAGTTGCAAAGACTTATAAAGTGCTTCACCAAAAACGTACTTGCGATTTCTCTGAGAATAGCAGATTGCCACCGTTGCCTGTAGTTTGCATGGAAGATGCTGACTTGTCTGTAAACTCTTGCCAACTAATTGCAGAGACGTAGTGAACCTTTGCCAAATGCACCACAAGCGGGAATTGGATGCTGCTGGCCGAACGGTCAATTTTCATTACTTCTCGGTGAGTAGTTAGGCTGAAATATTTCAGCGATTATTGAAAGGGCAGACATAAGATTCTGTGTCTGCAGAAGAAAGTTGATGACTTTTTGGAGCCTCTAACCCCGAGAATACAGCGGGTGCGACTGTTTTCAGTTCTGGCTCCAGTGCGGCCGCTCAAAAGATTGTAGGACAGCAGAGAGAATGTGGTCAAATAAAAGACACCATCCAGTCTAAATGTGCCACTCCTGAAACACTCTTGGTGGTATTTGAAGCTGTGGGAAAGACAGGACAAAACTGCATGGTAGGTGTGCCGTCAAAGTGGCTGTATTTTCAGAGTAAGTGTTCATCCAGCTTTCTGATTTTGAGTGCAACGTTTAAATGGCCGTTATTGTTATACGTCAGCATGATATTCAAGCTTCCTCAAGGATAAACTCAAAAATAATTTGTCCTTGTTCCAAGTTTGCTTTATGGCTAGATATCTACGAAAACATTGATATTCGGCTTAGCTTTGGGCTGAACTAAAATGTAAAAAGAAATCAAAGTTTTTTAATGATCTGTTTGAAAATGCCAAAAAACATTTGATTTGTGTCTCAATTTTTTAGTTTCAAACCCTACAATCTACACTGGAGGTCATCTGTCACCCTGTAAATGTTGATAGGTTTGCTAGCATTGCCAAATTGTTCTTTAATGTTGTTTTTTTTTAACTTCTTTGTAACTGCCACAGGAAGGTAAGAGACAAACGAAGGTCAGTGTTCATCATGCAGTGTGTTAGAGCCTATAATAACAGGGGGCTGAGAGCATGGCTTTGGAAGTGGACTATTATTCATCACACAGCCCTGAAGCTGTATTATCTGCCATGGTAGCCACGTTGTGTTGATTTAAGAATGGGATTGGTAACGTGTGTACACAGAATATAAAATGCCTGTAGGCACTCAGCTGTTGAATTGTCTTCGGTCAGTGATCTCTCACACACACACACACACACACACAAACACACACACACCCATTGAGCAAACAGTCTGTCCTCGTACTTAATGCTTAACTTCAGCTCTGCTGTTTTCACATTAGCAGGGCACCGATGCGCAAAGAGTGCAAAAACCATCGCTGCACTCACACCCGCCGTTAAACCACTTCTGGCCTGAACTGTTTGCTAATGTGAGTCAAGTGTTGTATGCATTTTATTTAAAGCACCTATCGTGTATGTTGGCAGTGAATGCCTGCAACTCTCAGTTTAATGAGGCACGGTGACTGTTGGAGCAGAGGTGGCATATAAAAGGTTTTCTTAGTCTGTTGTTAAATATGCTGGGAAGGTGTTTGGTGTCGGAGGTTAACTCTGTAGTGATAGAATAACTAGATTATTTCTGGCCACTTTGGAAAGCTTGGTTATGTTTTCCGGGATTAATGTGATGGTAGGAAAGTAAGATTTGGCAGCACCTGAAAACAGCACTCAAAGCACTTATCCATATTAAATCTCTCTGGGTGTGTTGGGCCACTTGTTGTCCATCTATTTTCGCCTGTGAGCCCTTAAAACAAAGCTCTGCCCCTCACTATAGGTTATGGCCTCAGTGTGGACATACCCATGCGGGCCCACAGTGGTTACCTGTGGTTGAATGTGGGCTGCCTGTAGGCTCTGTGGGTCTACCCACAGTGTTTTCTGGGCGAGTTGTAAGCAGGGAAGCAAAAGTATGTTTTTAGCCTCTCGAATGTTGTATCTTTGAACATTCAAAGGCTAAATAAGTGTGGTATTGTCTGAGGAAAGTCAAGAGTGGCAGAAAGGTATGTGAGGGTCATGCGTGACATTTATGAGGACAGTGAG
>VUQG01003080.1:0-13803 GCA_015106755.1 Etia nguti
CCTTGGTGTTACATTTGACCCAGCTCTGACGCTGGACACACGTTAAATCTTTGGTTCGCTCTTGTTTTTACCAATTAAGAAATATTGCTAAGCTGAGTCCCATTGTGTCACGCTCCGAATTGGAAATGATTATTCATGCTTTTGTTTCATCTCGCTTAGATTATTGTAATTCCTTGTTTACTTGCTTAAGTAATGCCTCCCTGGAACGACTGCAGGGTGTTCAAAATGCTGCTGCTAGGCTTCTGACAAAGTATACCAAATACTCCCTTGTCACTCCCCTGCTGATTCAACTGCATTGGCTCCCTGTCAAGTACAGGGTCCATTTTAAGATTATAATCATGACCTATAGGGCCCTGCACGGTGTAGCTCCAACTTACATCAGTGATCTTCTTCTTCCTTATCGCCCCAGCGGGTCCCTGAGGTCTTGTGACCAGGGCTTGCTGGTTGTCCAGCATACAAGGTTAAAAACAAAAGGTGACAGAGCGTTTGTATCAGTGGCTCCCAGACTCTGGAACTCACTCCCTTTGAGTTTGAGATCTGTGGACTTAGTCATTTCTTTTAAAAAGCAGTTAAAAACTTATCTGTTTAAACTTGCTTTTAGTTGATTTTGTTTGTTTGAGGTTGTATGTCTGTTTCTGCTTCTGTGAAGCACTTTGTGATTTTTTTTTTTATTTTGAAAGGTGCCATATAAATAAAATTTTACTTTTTTTTTTACTTTTACTTTTAACGAAATACTAAAATATCTGTTTTCTTTGGTCTACTGTGAATAAAATATGAGTTTAGGAAATTTACAAATCATTGCATTTTGTTTTTATTTACATTTTACACAGCATCCTAACAGTCACATACAGGTATAGAGGGTACTCTGAAACAAGCTGGACAAAACTGCTTGGGTGTAGGGTGAGATAATGTAGAAGAAAAGATGGTTCTGCTGAGGGTATAAACCTGTGGTTATAGCCTATGTCAGTGTCTCAGCTGCTCTGTGGACCAGCTAAGGTCAACATTATTCTTCTGCAGTAAATCTACTTTACATTAGGGTCATTTGACTGTTTCAAGGCCAAAGAATTGTGATAGTGAGGTGGATGGCCAGCTGGAGCTCTATTTCCATGTTTAGTCATGTTCTAGTTAGACCCTTAGAAGCTTTCTTTCTTTCTTTCTTTCTTTCTTTCTTTCTTTCTTTCTTTCTTTCTTTCTTTCTTTCTGTAAGTTGTTTACATACAGTACACAGAGACGTAATTCTCCAGCTTGTTTGATTGTGCATTACACCACCAGATGGAGCCATTTACTGCATTCCTATTTAATCTTGTGGTTTTTGAGAAAAACATGTTTCAATGCATTTCAAAGTTCTTATACTTAAATAGTATGTTACAATGTAGATGCTGAATACATTATATTCAGCTTTGTAAGCCTCTTTGAATAAAGACCAAATAAATCATATCACGACTTGTTATTTATTAAATTTACCAAGGTTTATAAATTGTAATTAGACCTACTTATGACACCAATATCAGAGTAAAAGTGATATAAAATCTATATTTTGTTTCGTCATTGGCTAAATAATAATGTTTGATCAAGGTTTTGTGAAATAATTTTATGAAAAATGTGTTTTTGTGTGTTTGTGTGTTAAATTACATGACCTTGTAGCCAATTAGGAGTTGTTTAAAGGCATCTTGGAAAGAATCCAGTCAATAAAAATATTTTGGATTGTCCTGAGGAAGATAAAGGAAAAACATTGGTGTATTAAATATAATTATGTGGTTTTTCAAATTCTAAAAAGGGACACTGAGTACAATGAGATCTAATCCATCTCACGCAAGTTTGATCCCTATGACAAATGCAGGGCTATATTCTGGCTAGACTGACATTATTCTGGCCACAAAAGCACAAAAACAATCACAAAGTTCTCTTTTGCAATAGCTTCCAAGATTAAAACTGCCAACAACATGTTTTTTTGCACTGAAATACCTCAGTATTAGTGATCTGGTTCTGCGGGTCTGAAGGAAAGAATACATCGGTTAAGGGAACTTTGGGACAGATGTGACGGCTCTTTGGTCATCAAAATGTCTGCGCTTTGACATGCAGGGAAAAAACAGTCGGGCAACTTGGAATCAGCTTACTGTAAATCTCAATCTTGGATTCAATTGGCCTTTTAGTTTCATGAAAACAGTCAAATGAGAACTTCAGAGAAAGGGACACAATAGTAGGGTTGCGGTGTCACAACCTCTTATTACACCTAAAAATGCCCTTTTTGTGAGTGAAGCGGTGCAAAGAATACATGAACTGTGGTCGTATAGTCCAATGAGTCATCTTTCAGCCTGTTTTGAGCACATGGTTTATTTTTTGTCCAGCGGTACCTCGAATGCATCCGTCAGAAGGTACAGTAGACACCAAGACACCAGAAAACATGGAGGTACTCTAAAAAAAGACAACACTGTAAACATCAGTCTTATTACAGTACAGTTCTTGTGAATGACAGTGTCCTTAACACTAACAAGCGCATGACCTTTAAATATTTTGACATGCACGCCCAGATTAACATTCCCAAGGGTACTGGGCTAAAGGTGACCCAGATTCATTCCCTTTTCTGAATCTGTTAGCGATATTTTCGACATACTATGACTCTGTGTTTGTTAATGAAGAACATAAGCGCATTATAAAGAAAATAATGAATATTTTAAATTTTGGCACAGGTCAAAGTTAGATAGTAAAACAGACAGACAGTAATTGATTATCCAGATTACTCAAATGATTATTTGGGAGTAGCTGTATAGCTGCTTACTTATGTGCTTGTATTCCCCAAATAAATTCATACCCAAGTTCAGTGAAATGCAAACTTTTTCAGCCTTGGCTCTCTTAACCACTTTCTAAATCATATAAACAGAGTAAGCGAAACAGGTTTCTGGGCTCTTGGCGGCTATTTTTCTGGATCTGTAAAAAAAGCGTTTTCCACTGTCCATCTATAGATTTAATTTGAGTGAGACCTTTCTTCTAACACTTTTACTTCTTTTCCACAAATGAGGTGTCTAACCTTGAACTGGTTTCACGCACTTCACCGAGAAAAAGACTAGTAGTGTTACCACAAAATTGCTAGGCCAAGTGTTATAACCACTGAAGTCAGTGGCTATGGGAGAGGCTACTGCAAGAGATATAATTTGCAGATGGCTTCCAGCAGATTTTCTCCACCGTGATTTTTCTTCTCATGGAAATTTGTCCTACTTTTGCTGCATAACGCTACATGATGCTACATTCTCAAATCCATCCAGCTGTGTGCTAGTTCTCAAAAGACACCAAGGCAGACTAACCCAACACAAGGATAGTTTGTGGAAGTCATGTACTAGCAAACAGAAATTGTTCTGAGGACTTAAAAATTGTAGTTAAAACTTAGTATTATGAAGAATAGTTATGTTTTATCAAACCGGACTAATATTTATCATGTTCCCTGTCTTTGGCTAGCTAGTGAGGATGTTAACAGTTTCAAAAGCATTTGGAGGGCTCTGTAAAATCTTAAAAACTGAACACAATGATTTGCTAATCTCATAAACCCACGTTTTCTACACAATAGAACATAGAGAACATACCAAATGTTTATACTGAGGCATATTTAATATTTCATGAAAAAAAATAGCAGTAACTCATCTCCAAAAATCTTGGGATAGACCAACAACAAGCTGAAAAAGTAAGTGCTACTAAAAAAAAGAAAGCCCTGGAGAATAATTTTTCAATTAAATAGTTTATAAATGCCATCAAGTGTCATGGTCCTGGGTTTTAACCAAATGCTTTTGAAACTGTTAACATCCTCACTAGGTAGCCAAAGACTGTGAGCATGGTAAATATTATAACTATCAATAATTAGCATAATCATCAACATTTTACTGTTTACCTCACTTGTGCAGTCTCACACAGCTGCTCTGACTGTCGAGTCCTGTTTGATAAAACATAACTATTCTTCATAATACTACGTTTTAACTACAATTTTTAAGTCCTCAGAACAATTTCTGTTTGCTAGTTTGAGTGTTTTGAGTTTTTGGGGACTCATGAGGAGTTTTGTATTATGTTTTGCATCATTTGGTCTTGTTCTTTCTTTAGAGAAATATAGTGATTCTTATGTTCAATTTGAGAGCCTTGGTGCTAGTTCTTTGTTCACTGAGTTTTATTCCCTTTTTTGCCCTGTTTGTCTTGGTCTTGCCACTGTGTGTCCCCCGCACCATCTCCTGTGTTAGTTATTTGTGCTTCCCTGTGAAGTCCGTCTTGTGTCCATGTTTAGTTGCCTGTTTCCCCAGTCATGTCTCTGTGTGTTTTCTCTCACTCTCTGCGCCTTGCTCTCGCTTTTGCCCTCTCCATCCCTCGCTCTCTCAACCTTGTCCTTCCTACTCTTATCTCTGTCTCCTCCCTCTGTTCCCTGTATTTAGTCAGTCTACATCTCAGTGTGTGTTTCTCATGTTTCCTGATTTATTCTGACAGACTCTTGTCCTATGTGTATGTTGTTTGGTTTTGCTTCCCCTATCTTGTCAGTTAGATTATGTCCAGCCATGTTTCCCAGGTGTTTCCTCTCTGCCCTGATTCCCTCTGTGATACGTATTGTCTGTGTCTCCTCCTGTGTGTTCTGTCAGTTAGTTTAGATTTCTAGAGCCTTCCCAGTTTTAGTTTTCGTGTTTTGTAATCAGCAGTTAGCTACCTTTAAGTTTAGTTTTTGTCTTTGAGTCCTAGATTTTGTGTCCTATCCTGCCTTGCCTCTCACTGCATTCTGTTTTATTTACATTTTATTTACATTTTACAGCATCCTAATAGTCACATACAGCTAAAGAGAGTACTGTGGAAAGAAACTGGGCAAAACTGATTTGGGAATCGTGGTTGTAAATCAGCTCCAGCTTTTAATCCTGCACAGTCGATAGTACTTTGTTCCTTGTTGCTCTTCGTTTGCATTCAGTGTTTTGTCTTAGTACCTTAAAATATAAACATTTGTCTTCATTGCTGACTGTTGCTGACTTGCAGTTCATAAAAGTGTAATCATTTACACCAAATCCCACCCATCTCCATTAAACAATGGATGTACTTTGGCCCAAAGTAAGCAATGAAAAAGCTCTCTGTCCTCTTCTGGATCTTTTTTGCGTTTGGCCTCACTCATGTCTGAAGCTTAATTGGATACTCCTATTGCTAACTGAAACCATCTCTACACACAAGTCTTTATGCTCAAGGGAGGATTGATTGTATCGGACAGGCAGTATATTGTGCTCATATGTAACTGATACAGAAGAGGTGAAAGGGCAATGTGGTTTTCAAAAGACTTCTCATCAACAAAATACTCCCAAATGCAACAAGTGGATGAAATACAAGGTTTCCTTTTTTGACCTCTTCTACATATTCCTAACTCCCTAATTACTTTATATTTTTGTGGAAGTCATTCATTAAGCTCACTGTTTGCTTACTCTGCAACTAAAAAGCCTAGTTTATAATGGGTTCATATAAATGCGCGTTTAGGTTCACCAGAGGTCTTGCCCGTGCAGTCAGTTGGACAAAATCTTTGCAAAGCAAACAGTTCGCAGGTTGAATTTCCTGCGGAGGCCTTACATGTATATATAGCCAATAATATAGGCCACGACACAAGACGATGTGTTGCAATTGGATAATGAGTGGGTGGCTCAGAGGGAGCAAAAGGAGAGAAAGACACTGTAATTACATAAGTTTTCCTTCCCAGTGGGACACGAGATCATAGTGATCTAAACTGCTCTATGCACCCAACCGCTTGTTAACCAAAAACCATCTAACATTTTAATTGTCCCAAAAGAATGGGGTCAGAACTTTGATGTGATCCTTTGATATTTTTTTTCTTCCTGCTACCTTTTGGCCATGTTTTCTACTGTCACACTATACCACCAACATGGTTTGTTGATGTTTACATCCCTGTATGCAGACTCTTATGATTAACTTTCGTCATGTTTTTAAAACAGAAA
This sequence comes from Etia nguti, assembly GCA_015106755.1. Taxonomy (NCBI): domain Eukaryota; kingdom Metazoa; phylum Chordata; class Actinopteri; order Cichliformes; family Cichlidae; genus Etia; species Etia nguti. Next base: position 5,952 of record VUQG01003080.1, read on the forward strand.
CCCAACATAATGATAGACACTTATGGGGTGATATTAAAGTTCTCTGGCAGATCTTTAAATGGAGACGTAAGACGGCTTCTTTAAGCTCATAATGCTTATGATACACAACAATGCTTAACAATATCCCTGCCTTGAACCTTAATCTCAGATTACAATGTCATAGGCCTCTTGCCATTAGGTGTGGCCTTCAAGTCCAGGCTCATTATGGCTTTCCATGCTGTGTTTAAAGGATCATGTCAGCTTTATACATAAGACAAGAGGGCAATAAGTAAGAGGCAGCGAAACATACTTGTCCTTTAAAAGATGGATAATAGTCATATGCTGTTGAGAAAGAGTTGCGTGATGATGAAAATCTGATAATTTTGTTTTGGATGATGGGGAGGGATGACAGCCCCAGCCGTTTTTACAGCTAAGACTGAGCTTTTGTTATATTAAACCATCCTCACTTTTTAAAATAATAGACAGCATTACAGTTAATAACAGCCAAATTGAGTTTCTTACATTTTAAATCATTTTAAATCTAGTGTATCGTCTTGACAAGTCTCTGTCACTTATATCGTCCATGACTATGACAAACATCACTGAATTCCATGCCTCATTCAATTAAATCCATTCAATTAAACAATGCTGTGTATGGAAAACAGCTGTACTATGGATGTGCTTTGTCTATTTTCCATTGTTATTGAACATCTATATGTGAAGTCCTTGAACAGAAAAGAAACGTCATAGCATGTGTTTGTATTATTTATTTATTTTATATAACTTTACATGTGCAAAAGTCTTGAAACTGAAGAAAATATTTAACTATATACGGTTATTACTAAATACCACCTCATTGCAATTCATTTGCTATTAATATTGCTGTGAGACAATTTAGTGTCAGCACAAACTGTACTGACTCAAACATTTCAAATGTGTTTACAGTACAATAAGTCATCCTTTTTGTACATGTTACATACAGGTTTTGCTTTAATGGGATAGAAAGTTTAATATCCAAATCAAATATATGCTTTGAAGGACTCAGTTTGAATGTAAAAGTGCAAAAAAAGGAAATCTTTATTCATAGCCAGTTTGAAAGTCTGATTCAGCACATACAGTATTAGCCCTGAACTGATAAATACCAAGTTTGTTCTTCAAAATAATATTATTGTGTGTGAATAAGGGCCCAAAAATGGCACCTGTTACAAGACATGCTTACAAAGCGGATTTCAAACTCAAGGCTATCAGTCACGTTTTGTTTAATGAACCTTATAATCCAGTGAGCCTTGTGTATGAAAATAGACCCGTTTATTGATATTGTGCCTTATAATCCGGTGCTCTTTATGGTCCGAAAAATACAGTATTTTATCTATGAAAATACATATTTTGACCCAAACATGTATCAGTAGTAAAAGTAATAATTAAGCAGCTGGATTGCTCTTGTCAGTGTCATATTATATGGAAAGTTACTGGATAATTACTGCTAATGTATTAACAAGTAAAGTTTTTTTCTATCATTTCAATGCGGCACTAATAGTATGAAACTTTATATTCATTATCAAGGTATCAATGTATAATATTTTACAAAAGCTCTGTTTTCTTTCAGTGTAAAATCCGAAAGGTAACCAGTAACTGGAGCTGTCGGACAAATGTGTAAGTGAAAATATCTTCCTCTGAAATATTGTAAAGTAAAGCAGAAGTGGCATAGAAGGAAAATTAAATAAAAAAGAAGTACGTCTAATTTTTTCAAGTTACATCACCAAGATATACAATATGTCTTATTGCTATAAATACATGGGTACATGTTAAATAACTTTGACTATAAGAACGGCTCCTTTTCACTTTTTTCTCTAATTTTCCTTGATAAAAGGAAAAAAATATGTCATTTGGTTCACTTAAGGATGTAAAGGACTGTAAATTTACAGACACTATAGTCCCAAGATATGGTTTCAGTTATTCCATTATACTGAATAACAGAAATGTGTAAGATAAGAGATTCAAACTGTGTAATAGGTCTATGTAAGAAGTCTAAACTTCTTTGAAGTTAACATCATTATGATATACATTTTTATGAATATTTTCATATAATTCAACAATTTTTCTTCCTAATTATATTGATCACCACTTTTTTTTCAAAAGGAAGACTCAAGTGTCAATCAAAACAAGCCTCATGAGACTTGTGTCCATACTCCAATTGGACACATGCATCTCACTGCGTGGTCCAATACTGTCCCTCTGACCACAGGTCTTAGTCTGGCACCTGTGGATAGGCTTGTGCATGGATCATCTCTCACTGCAGAGCCAGTCTCACACCCCAGTGGCATTGGCCCAGGCAGGGACAGAGTCTAGGTGAAACATTGCTTTACCCCAGCTGTTAATGGCCAGTGTAATACAAAGAATGCCAATGATGTTCATGACGAATCCTGTCCTGGCCTGGTGGAAAAGAAAAGAATGCAGTCATTTCAAGATGTAGTTTGATGTTAGCATCTTTATTTGTTGCTGAAAGTTACATGAGAAAATCATTATCCCTAAAGTCATGAAGTACTTGAGGAAGACCTAGAGTATGTAGATTGGAAAGTTTCTTTAAATGTACTGGCTGCTATTTTTTAACCCATGGAAGTGTTTTGGATGTGCACACTCTTTTTGTATTCTTAGTGTTAAACTTGTTTAACATTCCTGTAAAGTCACTAGCAGGGCACCTTGAGACACAAATTCTACATACCAAACTCATATGATTTGAAATCATATCAGCTTGCACAGAAAATGTGCTTAATCTGACTCATTAAAATGTCTTATAACCATACAAAGATGTGACAGAAAAGGACGGATATTTTAAATAGATTGCAGATTACACTGGCTACTTGGAGTGACTCATGTGCTACAACTTTCCAGTGGTAACATTTACTATTGTAAAACACTGGAAAACATTTTGCTTCACTTCTGCAACCTGAACACAACTAAAGAATACCTTTAAGTTCAGCTATCGTCAAAATGTGACTGTCACTTAAGAGATTCTGGTCACAACCGCAAGTTTTTATGAATGTAAATTCTGCAGACCAAGCAGTTCAACATTGGTCCTAGAGTCACAGCACTGCAACATATAATTTACACAATGAACATACCAAAACCAACGTCGTACTTACCATGTCAGCAACCTTAAGGTATCCATAAGAGAAGACTATGGCATTGGGAGGAGTTGCGACAGGCAGCATGAAGGCAAATGAGGCACTTAGGGTACAAGGAACCATGACGTACAGCGGGTTGATTCCAATGGACTGAGACTGCAATAATCACACACAAGGTTTCAGCAGTCTGACTCATGGATGAATAAAGCCTTGATCACAAAATCCTCCACTGCTCTTTCTGGCTATTTTTCTGCAACCTTAATCACCAACTCATAACTCAGAAGGAAATGTATGCAATTCTGTGTGCAGGGAAAACTCTCATTAGGTGTGTGTAATTAAGATGTGATTCCTGCTGGCCCTGTGCTGAGTCATGATATCTGAAATAGAAACAAACTACATATGTGGAGATAATGGCAGACTTTAAAGTTGCAAAAGACATTACTCAGTGGAATTTGCTTCTGAATTACATATCCTGCAGCACACTAGCTTACAAGTGCACAGCAATTTCTGGTTCTCAAAATAAACAAAGGGTGAAAAGACCTAAACTTTATACTTAGTCTTCGTTAAACTTCGGCTGTATATCAGGTCACCAGGATGACAGTATTTTGTCTTGTCACAGGGTTTCTGCCTAAATCAAATGCTGAAGAGTCTCTTGACAGGATGACACACAAAGTGACATGCCACAAGCCACCACTGCCACAAAGTGTTCTTACCATGCCTTTAGCTGTTTGTGTGAATCTGACGAAAGTACCTATTCTCCCTTTCTTCACTTTCTGTTTGTATTTTCAAGGGCTAAACACAGCTGGGCTGATCATCCTTGTGCATCTACTTGGCTTTTCCCTCAAGATATCAACAAATGTGAAAACCACTACTTGTGTTTCAGACCTCATTTTGGCATTCTCTCCAGTGCTCAGCTAGTGGGCACAGAAATGCCATTCTTCAGAAGAAGCAGCAGCGGGGAGGGCACTGTTGCAAGGCACTGGGCTGAATTGGTGTTTGGCAGGTTATTAATGGGAGAAGGGGCCCACAGAAGGGGGCCAAACATATTCAGCCTGAATGACCAACAAGATGGGTAACCAAACCAAAACGTGGGAAAATGGGCCAGCTCTCACTGGGAGTAGTTTCAATGGTGAACTCCAGCTGAGGGGAAAAATTTACGCTAGGAAGCACTTAACCTAACTGAGCTATTGCACCCAAACAGTATTTTCTGTCCTCTCCCACACCTCCTATATTTCACTTGCTCTATACTGCTTCACTTGCTTACCATCGAGGCTAAGACAGGTAGGAAGAGCGTTGCAGTGGCTACATTACTGGTGCATTCTGTGAAGGTGGCAATCAGCAGACATAAGACAATGGCAATTGCCCAAGGAGGGATGCTTTGCAGTGGAGCCATCTGATCTCCCATCCACTTTGATAGTCCGGACACCTAAAGACACAACAAAACAAAGTGCACCTTTACTTTGAGGAGACTGCGATTCAGGTTTGGTCACAATATATTGCATCCACTACAATGCAACTGTATTTGCAGAATACCAAAAACACCTGAATCCACAGATTTACTGATCATTTGATTTGCATAAAGCTTTAAAACTGCATTAGGAGATTAAAGAAAAAAAAAAGATGCTGATACCACTGAAAACAGACTAAATAGCTGGTCGATTTGATAAACATCTCTATGAATCCTCATGGCTCTAAAACAAGCGAGTAGAATCAGAATCTTAAGACACCGAATGGCTATTGTGAAGTTCTACATTTTGTGAAGACTGTTATTGTCCCCATAACCATTGCATCTAACAACTGCCTTCGTAACTTACTTCACTGCCCTTAGCCAGAGCAAACCCTCCTCCAAGAAGAAGCACAATACCCCAAGGTAATTTCTTTTGGGCAGCTTTCCAGTTGAGGAGACGAGGTGTTGGGCCAGCAGTTTGATGAGGTGCTACAGATCAAAGAAACGAATCATCAAAGTTTAATTACAGCATAGCCTCCTCTTCTCAAACTTATAAGAATGGGAAACACAACATTCTTCAGAAATGATGGCTCACCCATGTCAAAACTATAAGTCCTACAAGAACACAAGCGCGGAGGTTTGGAGGGCAGAACAAAGAGAAGGACTGCGACAAAGACTGCCACCGTGGCATCTGATACATACCTGAAGTATGGAGTGATAGCAAAAATCAAGTAATATCACAGTTTTATAAACTAAATTCATGAATGAATAAAAATTAGGTGTTGAATTCTATGTTTTTTTAAAATAAAAATATGTATACAAACTCTGCTTTGGAGTTGAAGATATCTGTTGCCCAGCCACTGACAAAGCCTGGATCCCTCGTGAACCACAGCAACACGAGCAAAATGAATAGACACAGGACGCTTATCTCTCCAAAGGACATCGGCCCCAGCAGGCGATGCTGTTCACGGATCACATTATATGCAGCAATCTCCTTTTCTGTCTTCACAGCCCCACAGCCCCATGTCTTCTTAAAGCTGGGGGATCACAGGGGAAGAAAGGTCTTTGTGTCACCTCTACACTCACTCACAGTCTTAGTGCGGTAAAAAGTTTTTTGATGTTGATTCAAGTCTCTGTCACTTATAATAAGGCTTTAAGCATTATCAAACTCACTTAAATCCCATGAAGACAAACTGCAGCCAAAGCCATGCCAGTGTGAGCATGATGATCATGTTGGGGAAGGCAAAACCAAACCAGGACGCAAAGTTAATAATGTCCCCATTTTCAGGAAACAATCTAATTAAAAAGAAAAAACAAACAAGAGAAATATATCAATACACATGATTTGAAATATTGGCACAAAACTAATAACTGATAAGAGGACACTCACTGGTTCATCTGGCCCATGAGCACCAGATTGGGACCAGTTCCTGTCAGTGTAGCTGTTCCTCCGATGCTGGCAGCATAACAAATACACAGGGTCATGCCTTTACACATTCTCCGACGTTCTGCTGCCTCCTTATGCCTGACAGCCTCAGCCGTGGAATCTAAGAAAGTCACTACTACTGGGCCTTTAAACAAAGAGATAGAGATGACAAAAGGCTACTAGCAGCTTAATAAAAGTCTTTGACGCTGTTGATTTTTTTGGATTTTTTTTTCCTAGCCAAACATATGGAAGTTACAAAGGGCTCACCTTGAGCCTCATTCTGTTTCTCTGTCTGTAAATCAGCTTTATTGTCAGTCTCTGATGTTTGGACCTGCTCATCTGAGCTGAAGATTTGAGGCATTTCTGCCTCCCTGGTGTTTAGCTGTTCCAGCACTGCTTGGACAATTGGCACCATCATAGCTGTGGTAGCGGTGTTACTGATCCACATGGATAAGAACGCTGTTACACCCATGAAGCCCATCATCAGTCTGCCAAGAAGATAAAGAAAAAAAAATCAGAAACTTTAGTGCTCTTGGGTTGGAAGATGAAGTATGTTAGAGTTTTATGATGGGAGTAAAAGGATTTTTCTCTTAATCTACATCATATCTCTGCTTTTGATATCATAACAGATCTGAAAGGTAATTAACCACTCACAGTGCTGGACGCACACCAACAATGAGCAGCACCCTCAAAGCTATACGCTTGTGGAGATTCCAGTGCTCCACGGCTACAGCAACCATGAGTCCTCCAACAAACAACATGTTTGTGTCCTTTAGGTACTGCATACACACCTGAGACAAAAGGATCACACTGGATAAGATGTATGCACACATAAATAAGCCTATACACTGTGACATATTTTTCTTACTTACATCTTTGGACTCCATGATGCCAAACAAAGGGAAAAGGAGAGCTGGAAGCAAAGCGGTTACAGCCAGAGGTAGAACCTCTGTGCACCAGTACACTGCCATCAGGATTATCACATAAGCGCATTCTGCCACCTGCATTAAGAAAAAATTATAGCATACAAACAACTGCACAAAACAAACAGACATTACATTCAGTCTGTGTCAACAACTTATCTATCAAAGTCTGATTTAAGTTTATAAACAGCTAAGAACAATAACTATGATGCAATTTTAATGAGACGTTATGATAGTTCAAAGGGTGAAGATAAGTTATTCTGTAGTGTCTCATCGCCAGGTTCTACATCTGCCGGGATCATGCAAGTGAGATCTAGACAAAACTTGGATTGTTAATCATACCACCTTAATTTAGAATTGTCTCATTCCGGTTAAATATCAGCTGCTTGAAAACCGATTTTTCTTTTCATGCTTCGCATTTAAACCTGTGCCAATGATAACATGCTTGCACCCTGTGATTTTTTGTCTCTATGACCCACGACGCGTAAAGAGCCCTTTTTACTCTGTGCTCTTATCCTTCATGCTAACAAAAAGAAGTTAAAATAACAGAACCGGAGAGCGCAGCAGCAACACTGGACAGCTCTCACGCGCTCCAAGTGCTATGAACTGTTGAGCGCACATCGACAGGTGCAGAAGACCTAGTGCAAATTAAAACGCATGAAAGGTGACTTAATTTTAGTTCATTCAGGTTCTTCTTAAAGTAAGTAACATCTCTCTCATTAAAATTACTTTATTCTTTCATCCTGTCTTATGTGTTTAGTTTTAAGCCAAACGCAGATTCATTACATACCTGTGTCCCGATCACTAAAGGCAGTGGAAGAAGAAGTAACGGAGTTAAGAATAGGATTAGTTCATTCTTAACAGAGTAAAGACTTTTCAAGAATGCCATCTTGAAAGGAAAATGGAGAAAAGCAGACTTCGCACCGTGGATGGCACTTTTGAGGCGCAGAAG
>VUQG01003081.1:0-14164 GCA_015106755.1 Etia nguti
CGCAGAAGATTTTGTTCAGTGATGAGGCAAACTTTTATGTGAATGGTGAAGTTAACAAAAAAAACCCACTGCTATTGGTCTGATACTAACCCACATTGGATGGATCCCTCCAAGACTGTTGGAATAACAATAGTGTGTGAAGGTGTGTGAAGATACGAGATGTGCAGCACCTGAAACTACGGATACTGGATGCCTGTGCTGGCATTTCTCCTACGGTGTTGCTATCAGTGTGTGAAGAGTGGGAGAAAAGGGTTGCATTGACAATCCAACACAATGGGCAGCACATTGAACACATTTTATAAGTGGTCAGAAACTTGTAAATAACTCATGAAAGAATAAAGTTACATTGAAAACAAGCACACCATTGTTTTTCTTGTGACATTACCAATAAGTTTGATGTGTCACATGGCCCTCTTCCTATTGAAAAAACTAAAGTTGTATCCAAGATGGCCAACTTCTAAATGGCCACCATGGTCACCACCCATCTCGAGGAGTTTGCCCCCTCACATATACTAATGTGCCACAAACAGGACTTTAATATCACCAACCATTCCCATGTTATTATGGTGTATCCATATAAATGGCCCACCCTGTAGATTCAGAAATTTGACAGTGTGTATAAAAGTGACAGTTATCTTGAGATGTTTTACAGTAACCATCAGACAACATTACATCAATCTGTTTCTTTTTTCTAATTAAAAAAATATGAATTAATCTTTGTTATAAAAGGTGGTGGCCACTGCTTTTGCAGTTTGAAGCCAGAAATGAGGAGACACTTAAAAAGAGAGAAGACATTTAAACAGCTGAATTTAGACATTATTGATTCTGTGACACTAAGGGGACTCTTGACTGTTTTACTAGGACACAACTAGAAAACACTGAATCCTAAACTCAAAACATCAGAGCCTTTGGTTTTTCCCAAGGGAACTCCTTCCTGCCAAAATGACCATAGCAGGCAGTGGCCTGGTAAATTGGCTTCTTCAATCCCAGCTCTCTGTAAAAGTGAAGTGTTACTGTATGTTAACAAAAGAATATCTTATCTTTTTCAGATGCAACTATGAAAAACTGCACATACTTCACAATCACTCCAGGCCTCAGATCAAAGTTCTTCTGTATGATCTGCAGCAGCTCCTCTTCGTCTCTGTTAGATGTGCCATAGTGAAACACTGAGATGGAGAGTGGATGGCTCACACCAATAGCATAGGAGATCTTAAGAGCATGGGAGAGTGGACACCAACCATCACACATTAAACACAAAAACAGTGAAAAGAATAAACACTGAAATACTGTATTTACACTTTCATCCTCTCAATCGCATTCGATCGTCACCTGAACAAGAGCTCTCCTGCACAGTCCAGCCTTGACAAGTGACTTGGCTACCCAACGTGCTGCATAAGCTCCAGACCGATCTACTTTGGAATAGTCCTTTCCAGAGAAAGCCCCTCCTCCATGCCCACCCCATCCTCCGTAGGTGTCCACTATGATTTTACGTCCTGTAAGTCCCGCATCACCCTGTTGATGTATAAAAAATGTCAAAGGCATGTCATTCAGGCCCTCGCATCGGATGAAAATCACAATTTCCTCTGAGCTTTAGTCGTTCCTAACCTGTGGACCCCCAGTAAGGAATTTCCCACTCGGAAGCAGATGGTAGATGGTTTTACCATCCAGGTACTTGGCAGGAATGACAGCCTTCACCACCTTCTCCATCAGGTTGCATCTGATCTCCTCCAGAGTGATGTCAGGACTGTGCTGTACTGAGATCACCACAGTGTGGACACGCAGGGGCTCCATGGCTCCCATGTTGTCTCGATACTCCACGGTGACCTACAGGAGAGAAACCAAAAAGCTGAGAGGACATGCTTTCATCCATAGTATTAAAGGAAAAACACAAAAAAGATGAAGTGTGCGTGGTGAGAAAGCTTACCTGTGATTTGGAGTCTGGCTGTATCCAAGGACACTCTCCATTCAGTGACAGTTCCTTCATCCTGTAGTTGAGTTTATGAGCCAGAAGCAGGGTCAACGGCATGCACTCCTCAGTCTCATCCGTGGCATAGCCAAACATCAAACCCTTAAGGGTGAAAGGCCAGTTACATAAAAGTTTGTATTTAAATCTTTAAATAGAAGTGATTGCAAATATTTCCAAAAATATGTCCCTGAAAAATATGAAATGTTTTGCAGATAAGTTGTTGCCTGGTTTGCCACTTGAATATCTCAACAAATAAGCTTACATAGTAATTCCAAGTAAATGAAACCCTGTAGTGAAGGTAATGCCTTGACCTTCTCTTTCCAGATTTGTTATTTAGTGCTAAAGATCAAATACTCCTTTGGGTGAATACACCATTTAAAAATTCCAAAGGGAGGCAAGGGAGTAGCGCCAATCATCAGTTTATTAATGATTTCTGAAAAGCTGGAAATTCCTTGTGGTTACATGATATACACATACACCAACATTAATCTTTTATAAATATTATAGCAGAAAAATGTAAATAATAATTTACTTAGGAAGAAATATTTTTACTTCATTAAAGAGATCAGAAATAGTAAGACTAACACAAAAATATGTATGAAAGTTGTGATGAGCTCCAGAAAATGGATGGTCTCTTGCACATCAGAAATGCTGATGCTTCTTATGGGTAGTTTTCAGTATTTGAATGTCAAAAGAGTTACACTAAGAATTATGACATTTCTCAATATTTTCATCTTTAAATAACAAAATTGTTGATTTATGAATTTCCTATGACTTTTGCTGCTGAATCAAAAACATAACAGAGGGTTAATGTTTTTATTATTGGGCTCCTAATCCTAGCCCTAACTCCAAGCATAAATCCAAAATACTCAGAAGCCATTTATTCAAACATGGTGGCTGAAAATCAAATACTGAACCTGGTCCCCTGCACCGATATCCTCCTGATCCCTGCCTTCAAACACGCAGTCTGAGATCTCCGCACACTGCGGCTCCAGAGCCACTAGCACATTGCAGGTCTTGTAGTCAAAGCCTGCACATCACAGTTGAACAAATATCAGCAACACTCTTTGACTCTGACTTTCAGTAAAATCACGTAATCAAAAGAATACCAATTCCATCCATAGTTTACCTTTTGAGGAGTCATCATAGCCAATCTTCTTAATGGTGTTTCGCACCACTGTCTGGAGGTCCACCTTGGCTTTGGATGTTACTTCTCCAACTAGTAAAATCATGCCAGTCTTTGCCACACATTCTGTAACAACACATCGAAACGAATACTGTGAGCAAGTCTCAGGGAGAGAAGAAGAAGACGAACGTTTGTTATCTGAAACCGCATTTATTTCATCATCCAAGAGGCACCCAGAAGGAAAACGCTGTCCTGAACTTTGATCTAAAAGGCAAAGACTGTTTAATTATTAGTTATAAAAGTAGCCTACCTTTGCAGCTACATTCAAAACTAATTGAACTTTATTCACTCTAAAGATCTGTTAGTAGTATTGGTTCTGACACATCACAATCCATGCTCCAACTGCTTATCTCATCGTTCACATAACAATAGCAGATGAATTGGAATTTTTATGTTGAATATTTGAAGGAAATCTTACTAAATAGTGAAAATATGATCATGCCAATCTAATAAAACTGTAAACTTACCACAGGCCACTTTAGAGTCAGGGTCTTGACTTAGGTACGCATCGAGCACAGCGTCGCTAATCTGATCGCACATTTTATCTGCGAACACAAAATCAGTATGTGAAAAAACAAAAACAAAACAAAAACAAACGAGAACAGTTGCCAGGGACATAGACACTGAGGTTACTATTTATAGCAATGTAATCAATTTTATGCACAAATAAAAAAGAAACTAATTGTTTAGACTGAATACCATTCTAATTGGGCAACAATAAAGTAAAATAAAATTAAATAAATACATTCTGCAGATTTGTATTCAATTTGAATCCTGACATGTTGTAGAGGGATAATAATATATAAATATAATAACAATGTTTATTTTTACTAAGCGATGTATTAAAGAAGTGTGGGCCAAAATTTCTCCACAACGATGAAAAATTAAGTCATACATTACTTCAAGTAACTGCTAATAAAGGTGATTCTACAAGCTACTTTTCCAGTAAATAAAGTTTTTTTTTCTCCTCCCACGTTTTGAGATTATCATGCTTTCTTTTCTTTAAAAAAAAAAAACTATTTTAGATGTTTAAAGTATTTTTAGTATTCAAGCTTCAATCTTGTTTAAATATTAAAACTACTTTAAATAAATTTTTATATCACATTTTTGGCAATTTTCCTATTTAATTTCAATTTTGGATTAAATTATATTTCACGCTCTAGTGTTAGTTATCAAAAAATGTCTTAATTATTTAAGGTTCTCATTTTTTTCATATTTTTAAAATTTTGAATTTAGGATATAAAATCAAATTATTCTGCCGCAATAATACATTTTAGAATACTTTAGCATTTTTATTCTCATTTAACGGAAATAACTGAAATATTAAAAGATAATTATACTTTGCCCCCCAGTATCAGTTTTGGGTAAAATGATCTTCCATACACTGGTGTAGTTTGCTAACATCACGGCTGTGGTGAGTTACAAGGACAGACAATGTATGTGTGCATGTCCAGACATGTGCAAGTGTCTCTGATACATCCATGTGTGAATGTTTAGCTGGATATTGTTCGTTACACAGTGAGACATGAGTACAGCACATTAGCCTACCGGAGTGTCCTTCTCCAACAGACTCGGACGTGAACAGGAAAGTCTTCCCGCTGCGGGTTCCGCTACTTGGGTTCATCTTCTGCTCGTCGACAGTCGCTGCAGAAAAGTTGAATTCAGCGGGTCAAAATGAAGCAAAGGGCAATCGTACCGATGTAGGGTCGCTTTATAAAGTGAAAGCAGCCTGTGATATTCGCCGACACCGATTATATAAAGCAATGATTAACTCTGAAGGTTGAAGATAAAAGGCAGTTGTAGGCAGTGTGATTTAGAGACTCTAGAAAGCTACTGATGAAACCTTTCATCAATAGTGAGGGAAAACATGATAACTCAGCACACCGAAGAAGTCATTTCCGTTTCAGGATCTGCAAACAGCTGTGATGGCTGAAGGAGGAACGTTTACAAGCTCGGGCAGCCACAAGATGGCACTGTTGGGACGCATAAGTATTTTCTTTTTTATACTGAAATTATCACTTCCACTCCATGTATCTCACAGCTTTGGGTTACAAATGAAGACTTTTCTAGACAACTTTCTAGACAGCTTCTAAAATTATATGGAATATATTTAGACTGAGCCACTTAACAGGGCAGCCCCCCCCCCACACACACACAGTCACACTTTTATGTCCTTAAAATACTTGTAAAAACGAATCGTCTAAACTTACCCACCTAAAAATCGTCGTTGTTTTCTTAGAAGACATTATAATAAAATAAATCGTTTTAAAGTGTTTTTTGGGATATTTTGTTGACTCAATTTACATAAAGGGGATTTTCACTACTTCACTGAAGAGGTATGTGCGACACTGCCTGGACCTCTTTGCCCCCCAATGTAAAGTTTTCTAGAGTCGTTTTTTCTAGATTAATTGTTCATCATATAATAATAAAACTACAGACAAAACCCTGGCTCTATAGAGGCATGGGCTCCAAAGAGAAATAAACAGAGGCAATTTACTCGAATCACGTACTGTGTGTTACTCAACTAATTATGAATACTTGCTTGCTTTGTGATCGTAGCTGGATAACCCTGTTAAGAACACGGACAAAACTTTTTTTTTTTATTGCTTTATATTAAAGAAAAGAAACATAATGTTTATTGATGCAAAGACTTGTAATTTTAGTTTCTGTGTTATTTATGTGATTTAGGTGTTCAGTATTCACTCTTTTAGCTCCTCTCTGGTGTTCTCCATCTGTCCACCAGATGCCATCAGACTTTGCTCCTCACCCAGTCACCTGACTCACTTATCTGCAGTAACCCATGATCGGTAGCCACACCCATTCACACACCTGCTTCCCTTTACCCCCTCAGTTTGCGGCCCTACCCATTACCTCATCTGCCAAGTAACCAGCCTGTATCTGTCCTCTCTCTGTTAGCCTAAGGCTACTTTTTTGTACCAGTGACTTAAAGCAAAGCCAGGATTGATGCACACTTAAAGATTTGTCTTTATTAGTTCCACTTCAGTAATCCACAGCTACTGTTAGTATTTGGCAAGCATTCTCCCTCCCAATGATCATTTCCCACAACTCACACCCAGATCCTCTTTATTAGAGAAGTACATCCTGAGCTCAGTAAATAGAATTAATGGTTGAATGGCTTCAGTATTTGTGTGTGATTAACGCTTTATTTTCCTTCTACTGCTACACAATCTTCAGTTATTCCTTGTCCTTTCAGCAGAAAAATGACACACAAATGAATGCACATGCACACTGTGGGGGGAAAAAGCTGAAACAGCAAAAAAACCAAACTAAACCAAAACTGTAAATGAAGCACAATTAGGTGTGAAAAGAAGACATACAAAACCTACACACATAACATATCCAGGCCCACAGGCTAACCCACTTTGTTAATCTAACGGTTATATTGTTAAAATAATGTTCAACTTGTATCGCATATTGCAACTCTATTTCTGAATCACAAATAAATATAAAAATATATATTTTTAATAGCTAAAAAGGTTTAAAGGGTATCTATTGCATTTTATATTAAATGGCTGCAGAAATAAACAAAGCTACAAAAAGATATGCCTAGTGACAAGAAGCGATACAAAATTACCCGTGAGGAACATTCTGATGCTTCCATGACATATTCGACACCAAAGAAGATTTGAAAAGGCAAAGGCCATGCAAAAATGACCAGAAATAGATGAGACACATTGATGAGACAGCTTTCAGACATTGGTAAATAGTGTCCCTTGTGACCTGTTTTATATAACATATTTTCAAAAGTTTTCTAGTAATTACATAACAAAAGGGGCTAACCTGCACTAAACCGACGCTTGAATATGTGAGAATGAAGCATAATTTCACAATAGAACTTTGAAACTGTCATGTGTGGGCTGCTACACTGGTGAAATAACAAACTGCACAACACAGGATGAGGAAATGAAGTGGAGCAACCGAGTGAATACACCCCTTTATTGCCTTGCAAATATCCCTCTGCCGCAAACACAGAGTACTTTGCCCAGACATATCAGCTCAACACTGGCCTGCATTTACCACTCTGACAGCTGATGGTATGTAAACCACACAGAACTAAAACCAGTAGACACTTATTTACCAGCTTAACTTCAATCTTCTTTGTCTGTAGTAACTAAACAGGGTGGCTGTTTTTGCTCTTATGTGGTGATTATGTAGCAGCCTAGTTCCTCAAAAGCAGGAAATGAAAGTACTGCATGTTCATGTTCGACTAAATTTAGTTCTCTCTGGTGATGGTGACTTGTTCTGGTAAAACAGTGAGACTTTGATTGAGGCAACTGTTAGTTAATAAGTAACTGTGAAGAGGTGCAACCTTCAGGAAACGTTTGTCCAGTTTTTGCTGTATGTCCCGAAACACAGATCTCTATGTTTGTTTATTAAATTAGTTGGACTGAACTCGTCTGAAGATTTCCTTTTTTTGTTCGAAGCTGGGTTTTGCTGTTTTGACCAGGAAACAGTGCTGCTATGGTAAGTCGATGTAATTTTTAGACTATAACTTTGTTTTTGCCTAATATACTGCTCTTTTATTGATGACTGAGGGTGACTTGATGTCAATCTTGACATTATTGAACATTCCTATATCAAAATTCTGTAAGCAAAATTTACTTTGTGACAATGGTGCTCAACTGGCAGTAACACAGGCCTTAGTAAACTTACTGACACTTGACAGCACTTTTTCCTGTTAGCACAGTTGCAGGAAGTATGGTTTGGTTCTTAGAAATAATGTATACAGGCACTGTAACACCGCCATTTGCCCGGCAGACCTGTAGTGGCATACACATGGTAGTAAATGTTTGGATAAGGGACCAACAGCACTAAAAGTGAATCAATTTCCACCATTTTTCACAGGCTGATGCAAATTCTCAGCCACCTCCTGCTGTTGCGGCCTCTAAGCTTGACCAAGTGCAAGGTCAGGTAAATGAGGTTAAAGTTATTCTGACAGACAACATCAACAAAGTGCTGGAGAGAGGTGACAGATTAGATGATCTGATTGGCAAGACGGATGACCTGCAGGCGTCTGTAAGTATCTGATCGTGATAGTGGGGGGGTAAGCTTGAAGCCATTTTATCTTTTATCATACATGAAGAAATTATGTGTAACCGTGCTACAAAGCATATTTATGCTTTTTGTTCATAAAGTACAGGTTTCAGCTTTGAGTGTTTTCATTATTTTTTGGGATAGTATGGTATGTTTGTAACTAGACAGGTTAAGATTTAAAAAGAAAAAAAAATCCTGCTCCTGATAATGACAATAAAATGCATTATTAGACACTGAAGCAGTTTCCCAACCTTTACAGTTTGTTGTCTGATTAGGGAAACTTCCCAAGCAGTCCCCACTTCCCCTATAAACTGGTACTTTGTTTTATTTTGATTTTATTTACAGACCAAATGGGTAAAATAACCCACACAAAATATTAAATAAAATTTATATTTGAAATAAAAGTTTAAATTCTTATCTAAATATAAGCTTTTGTTATTACCTTTTTCACCATTTACCATCAAGTTTAGCTAACAATTAAAACTGTTTCAGTTGTTAGCCTAATACATTTTTTCCATTTCTTCTTAACACCTATCAATCTCAGATTACAATTGAAAAGTTTTTGCACATACATTTTAGTAGCTTGAACTTTCTTCTTGACTTAACTATTTTAACCATTTATCCTGCTTAGCTTGTACCTTTTTGCTCATTTAGCATTAGCCAAATTTTTCAGATATATTCTGAAAAATAAAGAATGTATTTTTCAGAATAAAAGGTTAAAAAGGTTTCCATTTTAACCTGAAAATGTAAAATCTTTGCACACATATTTTAGTTGTTTCACTTAATTTTCCTTAAGTAGTAGTTATTTTAACTACTACTTTTGCTTTGTTAGTACCATTTCAATTCATTTGTTAGCCTAAAAAAATACTTTTTGCCATTTTGTTCCATCATTACTTAACAGCTGTTAATGAAGGGACAATTTACCGAATTAATCTTACATTTTAGCCATTTTGCTACCCATTTCAACTATTCACCTATAAATTTTTTTAACCGCTCACTCACTTTTAAATGTTTTATTGTTATTTTTGGCTAGGATGTTTAAACACTTATGCATTACTTTTGTCACCCCTTTACTTTAGTATCTATTTCATCCCAATTATTTATATATGCATGTTAACTTGTTCTCACTACATATTTAATATTTCAGTACTTCATGCACATTTACATCTTTGCAATACATGTAACCATACTTGGGCAATAAAGATTCAGTTTGTTTTTCTAATATTTTAGGGTTCCTTTTTTAATTATCCATTCTTCATTGATCACTTACTCAGAAACCCTCATGTTCAGGTCCAAAGCTTGCAAATGGTTTATGCTTTATAGGGCTTCTGCAGATTGCTCGTCTTTAAACAACACATGTGCTTCCTCAAATATCAGTGTTTAATTTGTCCGTTTTTCTTTTCAGGCTGACTCATTCCAGAGAACATCCACGAGGGTGGCCAGAAAATACTGGTGGAAAAATGTTAAAATGATGATTCTAATCGGTGTGATTGTGCTGATCATCATCATCCTCATCATCCTTGCTGCCACAAAAGTTATATAAATTCAACGTTTACCCCATTCAAGGCTGAAAGCTACGAACATGGCGCTTACCGGCATTTGAATTGCTCTCGCAAGTGATCACTTCAGCATAAGCAAAGACATGTAAATTCAAAGGGCTAATGATTGTTGATTATGTTATTTTGTGACAACATAATGTGAAAAAAAAAATTTTTTAGGGCTGCAGAGATTGAAGTGATATCAAGTTAGCTGAAATACTTTAACACTCCAACAGTCTTACACGTTGACATAAAACCACTCTATTAATGGAACAGAAATTCAAATGAGTGTTTATTTTTATTTGTCGCATTTCTTCATGTCCAATACACTGTATATATATATTGTATGTTTATGACTGTCAAACTCTGTAATAACATATTTAATATATGACTGATGACTATGATAAAGATAATAAATTGTAATAACACATTTTGTATCTTTGCTACCACATTACTGAATATGTGAGTGATTTGTTCCAACCAATGTTACATTTCAGTCATGGAATATATGAAGCAATTCACAAGTTAGCATTTGGACGTAAGTACAAAAAAGAAGGGATGAGGAAAGCAAACTGATCAAACGTTGCAGCAATCTAAATAAATGCAAAAGAATGAAATACTCAGTAGGTATAGAAGAAAATGTAGTGTAGGTCACGGTGTTCTTCAATTACTTTCTTACAACTAGCTAAGTAATCTTTGCTGGATACCATCATCTCTCTGGCCAACGCTCCACCAGCGCACGGTAGACTTTCATCACTCTGAAACCTATGAAAAACAAACAACAACAAATCAGCTATAGACAAAGAAAAAAGGGTAAGATTGCAAAACAATAGGAATCCCCTGTGTTTATAATGTCCAATGTAATAAAAAAAAAACTATAAGAAAAAAAAAGAAACTGATTATTTTAACATATTACATAAAAGTTAGAAAGTTAAGCTAGAGATCTTGAAGTGCATTAAATTGAAGAAGTCAAAGCCAAAATACTAAATGGAAGAAATGTTCAGATTGGTCAAAAATACACATTAAAGAAAGCATTACATGCAAATTTTCTGGAGATGTAGTGACACTTTGATTCTTCTCGTTTTACCAAAGGTTATAAGAGGAAAATTTGTTACAGGAAAATTAACAAAAGGAGGAGCCTTTTCCATCGCTGTGAGTAACACAAAACAGAACAATACATGTACACAAATTAAAGCACTTTATCCCCCAGCACAGTAGAGTCCAAATACGAACCAGGTTTTAGCTCATGGACTACTGGCTACAAGAGCTAAATAAAGAAACAAGCATTTTAATTAAGATTAGGGATGCATATATTAACATTAGGAACTGGAAAGTCCAGAGAAAGCTGTATGTATCCTTTAAAAAACAAAGTTATTTTTTCAGATTTATAATTATTACTTGTGGGGGAGTAAGGGCCTGTAAAAAATGACAATTACATGTGTATATTTTACGTTTTACATTACAAACAATTGCAAAGAAATTAAAAAATGGAAAGAAAGATGACAAAGCTGGACGTGTCCCATATTGTTTAGTTTAGAAATGCTGATACAGGATGTTGGAAGACCATACCAAATGGCAGCATTCGAGAGCGTATGCTTCTCATACCCGGTCCGCATTGAGCGGGCCCTGAGAGTATCTGGGAGTCAGCTCATGGCCTGCAAGGAAGCTCCGCTGGCAGGTACAAACAAGGTATGTCAGAGTTAGGAGACAACATACTTCCTTCTGTTTCCTTGCACATCCTTAACTTTGGCATCCATTTACTGTAGTAGCAGTACATTACCTGTTAACTTTACAGTTTAAAAAAAAAAGAGAAGATGCAAAAGAGGCAGCAGAAGCCGGCTGTTAAAATAATCGCCACAAGAGCGTAGCCTCTATGTTACCACTACTGTAAAGCACTTGAGGGTGCTGAGAAAAAGAAATTTATGGAGGAAATTATGCATAATGTTACCAAACATCAAAGTAAATATAAAACTACTTTAAATTTAAAAGCAAAAAAGTATATATGTACTGTTACATACCTATTTCAAGAGGAGAGTTTCCCCTATTAATACGGCTTGTAACTGTTCGTGTGACCACCACGCCGTGGCGACTTGCCATAACCACCAGATTGATCTACATGGGTGAACAAAGTGGGAATTTCACACGTTTGTATTGTTTTGAAAGTTGAACACAACTGGCCGTGAAACGATACTCACTGTTGTAGTCACCATAGCCATAATAGTTGTTGTAACCAGAGTAATCATAGCCCCCATATCCTCCATAGCCCTGATTACTGTAACCATAGTTGCCATAATTTCCATAGCCTTGATTCCAGTAGTTGCCATAACCCTGGTTCCAATTTTGATTTGGGCCTGAAATTAAAACAAAAAAAGTTGACATAAACTGACCTCTGTTTCAGGCTAAAAATTATTTTTTTTACCGTCAAACCTCATCTTTTATTAATAAATCAGTTAGACTGTTAGATTGAGAGCAGACTAAACTGCAAATTTTGTGATTTACATCCCAGAAATGTAAATCAGTTAAGAATTTTGTGTGTGTTTTTATTTATTTATTTTTTAATTACTGTTTTGCCATCACATTTACATAGCAAGGTGAAAGCTTTGTTATCTTTAAGAATAGAAAATACTTTTTTGCACAGTTTGTACAAGTAAGCTTTATAAATATCATTACCTGCAAGAAGTTATGCAAAAATGTTACTGTAGTCTACACTCACCACCTCTTCCTCGAGACCTAGATGAATATCCTCCTCTGCCGCCCCAATACTGCTGCTGCTGGTACTGCTCCTTAGACATCGCCACTTTTATTTCACACTATAAGAAATTACTAGATTGAGTCAGATTAAGGTCCCATAATTCACCACTTTAAGACAAATTCCCATTAGTCTCCCCTGTTCCCACACATTTTATATATATGTATGCGTGTGTGTGGTTTTAAGCTCAATTTCAATTACGTTCCAATTTCGGTGTCTGTAGCTTTAAATTAAATTTGGATCGGTTCTGCATCCGCCCTTTAAAGAAGGGTCTGTGAGTGACAGTTAGAAGCAGCCAATAGGAGCAGCCCAGCTCATTCAGTAGACTATACTGCTGTCAAAACAGACCAGAATGAGACACTCTGTAGCTTCCAACTTTCTCCCTGCACACCAGCCTCACTTTAAAATACGGCCATATTCTCTGCACGGTCTTTGTTTTTTGACATATATAAATGCAAAGTTTGTCCAACAAGGTGCTGCAATTTCAATGGTGGAGAGCAGCCTCTTGGTAAACAGCTCTCAGTAAGTAATGGACCACATTAAAGTCAGTGTTTCAAAGTAATTCTCTTGTCTGACAACAGAAACCAAAAAATACAACCATGAGTGCATAGTTATTGTAAATTTGAATGAGTACAGAGATTAGAAAAGAAGCAAACAGATGTAACTGCCAACAGAAAGCCAGATGAGTTTAAGTGCACTGAAGCACACAAAGTAACACCCACCCCGTACTTTTTAAAAGGTTACTAATGTGCCTGTAAAAATTCCACTAAGTCACTGTCATTCCTCAGCATTTCTTTTTCCCCAGAGCTTTGACACACAATCTGTGTATACAGTCAAAGCTAACAGTTATATTAGCCACATTATCTACATTTGAAAACAACAGAGCTGTCCTACTTCTGCAGGAACACTGTTAAAGTAATCCACCAAGTATTCAGTTCTGAATTTTTTATTTTATGATTTCTCAGTCATATTTATAGTACTACCATTGCTTTAGTTGCTGTCACGTAGCCCTTTATGATATTTTACCAGAGAAGTTCTCTTTTTAAAGCCACCTGACTCTTATTGACAAAAACCCCACTACCCGACACTGGAGAACAGGACGGTGCTGTGTGGCTCTGGTGTTTAACATCTTAGTTTGATTCATAATTATCATGTTAAAACACCAAAGTGACAGAAACAAACCTTTCGATGCAGCAGTAAAGCAACAGGTTGCTTTACAGGTTGATCTGTGATAGAAAATTTATAAGTGGAGTCTGGCTGCTTTGATTAGACAATGAGAGTGGCCTCAGTTTAGGTAAACTGACAGGTTTTTTTTAATTTTTATTATCATTAATTTTGGGTGCATTTTTACCCTTAATTTACTTAGTTGTAGTAGAGACAGGAAGGTAGGGAGAGACTGAGTGAGAGAAGACATGCAGCTTTTCAACATATGCATCGCAGAGTCAACCAGGTGAACTGTCACAGTGCCCACTGGTAGCGATCAAAGTAAGTTTTGCAGCTGATCAGTCACAGCAGATTGTTTAGCACGTAAGCTAGCTTACTTGCTAAACAATCAAGCATGCTATTATTCGTCTCTTCATATTCACAATGAAAGAAGTGAACAGTGAGAAGACGGTACAATGGGCGGATTTTAGTTACCGTACATTAGTTTCCTATTTTCTACATATAAA
>VUQG01003081.1:21138-36199 GCA_015106755.1 Etia nguti
GCGTGAAAACCCAAAGATTTAAGAGAAAAAGAGGAAAAAAAAAAAAAAAGTATGACAAATACAGAGGACACTTTCCACTGGTTTTAACATTTGGTCTTACTTCAGGCTGAAGGACCAACCACAGCACAAGCAAGAGTAGCACACAGACTGGTACATACTTTGGACACTGCCTCCATCTAGCAACACACACAGATGATGTGTGAACAGTGGACAGACGGTGTGGAGCGTCTGCAGGTAGACGGGCTGTCCATAGCTGCCCACTGACTGCCAACACACTGCCACCGCTGAACCATAATAAACGGTTATGTTTCCTCACGTCGTATCGAATGATCTAGAGCGGGAATTAACCTCCACATTACTGACTTCAAGCAGCTGCATACTTACATTGTGACGCTAAACAATAATTAGAAAACTGGCCTGACTCCACATGTCCATGTCTGTTTCTAAACCACTTCCGTATTCTAAGACACAAAGCAAAGAGGCTTCCATAAAAGTCAAGAATTTACATGAAACCGCTAATTACAACACTTCTTGTGCAGCATGAACGCAGCGTTAGGTGTGTTCGTTGTCAAACGGTATTTCTGATTATATAAAGCAAATATGGACGAAACAAGTCAAAAGCAGCCAGTTGTAGAAGCAAATCAATAAATTCAGGAGCTAGAGAGACGCTGTGAAGTTCTGTTGGTTTAGCTGTCTGCTACCGGTGACAGGCAGCTGTTAGCATAGCCGCAAAACCGGACGTGCAGACTTCGTATGCATTTCTCGCTGCTTACCTTCACAAATGTAATCGGTGTGGTGGTGCCTTCAATGTCAAGCAGCAGGGCACTAGTGCAGGCAGGAATAGAAACAGTGGCCATTTTTACTGGGTGAGTCTGCAGCTGCTCTTGTTAGCTGACGTTAGCTTACTAATTAGCAGCACCGCGGTGGAAGAACCAGGCTGTACCCGGTCCTCGCTGTTTCTACAAGACTAACAGATCAAACAGACCACAGATTATGCACGCGTTAACAAATTTATCTGGTGGTATGCCACTAACTAGCTATCACTTCACAGCTAACACACAGGGCAGTAATATGCACACATGGCCAGCTCCGTCAGTTCAGACTCCACGCCAGTAGGCGGCGGTAACTTAATAATGAACAACAAGTAAAACAACAAGAAGAGTTTATTTGTTTAAAACGTTATTTAAAATCTGTATTCCAACATCCACGTTATTTGTCTGTGCCATTTTATTAAATGAAAGCATGTTTTGCATTAGGTATTATTTATAGGTTAACATTTATCATCTGTGAACCATGTTTATGTCACTATAAAGAAACGTGCGAAGACAACTCGGGGCTACTTTATATGAAAGTGTTTTTTGTGTTATATTTGTCCTACAACAGCAATACTGAAATTATGCCAGTGCAACACTGTAATGCATAAGTACTAGTATTAGGTACACCTGTTAACTGATCATTAACACAAATATCTAACCAGCAAAGCACATGGCAACAACTCATTGCATTTGGGCATGTGACATGCATTAGAGCGTCAGAATGGGGAAGAAAAGTTATTTAAGAGAGTTTGAGTTGTCTGCCATATCAGACGTGAATAAAATGTGGCTGGCAAGTGGTTCCAGAGGATGATGGCAGCGTCTAGGCGAAACTGGTCGTAAAGAGGGTGCTGAATTAAAAACTTACTTGTGATTGCTTTGGTCACTAGTAGATTGCCATGGTCACCTTTTTATTTGAAAAGCAAAAAGTCTTCATTTGCAGTTAGCGTCACACTTATTCACATTTCACTTCTGCTCAGAGAAACAGAAGTGAAACTTCTATGCGAACTACCAGTGGCCAGTTTCACCCTGCAACTTCCAGAAACTTCCAACAATGACTCGCCAACCGGTTTGGAAATAGACATTTTTCTCTTGCAACTTCAAACTGCAGAATCACATGTCTAAAACAGCAGACAATTTGACATGGCATGGTTAATCACGGGATGGCACAACTTGAATGAGAGGGGTATTGTTTTCTACAAATATATATCTAGAATAAGTAGAGCTGTTAAAAACAGTCATGGACAAAACTATCTCTTTAAACTTTACTGAAGGCAGTCTCACTTTGAAGATTCAAAGACACTAAAATTGCAGTCACTGAAGATTAAAAAATGTTTTTATTGGATTACATTTTTGGATTCGGTATGTTTCAGGTGAATATCTGAAGAATAATAAAAAATGTATAAGCCTTCTTCATAAAGAAGCTATAGAAAAATATAACTAATCATTAAAACAATATGCAACCATGCATACAATAAGTGGTGATTGTATTTTACTAATGGAAAGAGAGCTGTAAATGAGTAATAAGTATGTACTTGTAAATACAACATCAGACCTTAAACATGAGCCTGTGTAACACCCTACAGCTCATTGAGCAGCTACATGGGCACTTCAGAGGTTTCTGAGCGATGGAAGGGATACCCTGGTGTGTCTGTGCAAAGAATACTGAAGCTGCTGTGACGAAACTCGATGGCAAAAGTGCTGATGAAGATGAGGAAGATCATGACGAGCGCCCACTGGCATTGACTTGCATACATATGAAGGCGTTGAGACATCAGGGAGAAGTCTGTGTCGAGGGAGTTAAGGGTTCGGAGAGTGAAGGTGTGAGCACATGAAAAATGAACATTGCATTACACTGTTACAGTGCTCTACCAGAATAATGTACTATTCATCTGCTTAATTCAATCCAAACTAAGAGCAGCGAGACGGTCTGGAAGTACTTTTATAGCTCCTTATTAGGTAAAGGAACCAATTATAGTTTCTACAGATGTTAGACAATTTGATAAAAAAAAACAGACAATACAAAATCTATCAAATTAAAACATTTAAGTTTAGAATAAATGTATAAAAGGAAATTCTAAAAAGGCATCAGGGCATCAAACAAATATCAGACAAAGTAAACACAAAATGCAGTTTTTAAATGATGATGATATCACTTTTCTTTAGTCTGGAGAGCATAGTGTCCATGAAACTCAAATTTCGACTCTCCTGACCACAGAACAGTGGGCAGTGCCTCAGTCCATTTTAAAGTCTGCAGGGTTTCTGGATCATTCTCACTTATGGCTTCTTCTTTGCATGACAGAGCTTTAACCTGCATTTATGGATGGCATGGCAAACTTTGTCCACAGACATTAACAGAATTCCTGAAAGACCTTTGAGACCTGTCGCTGCCATTAAACTTCAAAATGAGCTCATATTTTTCACGTAAAACATCTCAGTTTAAACACTTGCTATGTTTCTGTGTTCTTCTATAAATAGAATATGGGTTTATGAGATTTGCAAATCATTGCATACTGTTTTCATTTACCTTTTACACAAAAGTTGCAAACCTTTGTGGGAATTGGGGTCGTAATTCGTTCTTCTATGAATGCCTATAAGGGAGAATTTGTTGCTCTTTTGTATTTTATGTGAAAAATGGGCATCTCACGCAAATGAGTACATTCTTCTCTTTATATTGAGTAAAAGGATACAAAGTATCACGCAAAGAGTGATGGATCCAGACAACAGGAAACGAGCGATGGCAGCCATCTTCCCCTCATTCTTCAGGTTAACTCTCAGGGTGATATAGGACTGCAGCCAGCAGAACAAGGTTCCCAGTCCAAACACCATAATGGCGCCCACGTTGTGAATGTTCTCCTCAGTGAATAACTAACACAAAAAACAGTCAGTCAGTAAACCCAGACTTTAGTTATCAAGTCGGGAAATTAACCACCAGATGACTTGGTAAATGTATGAGTGTGTGTATGTTTGTGTCTTACTACCTGAAAATTTCCTACAATGGTCATTCCAAAGGAGCCAATAGAAAAAACCACCAAACTACAAATGTTCAGCCAAGGTTTGTCAATTTTGTCCTTCAGCTGCAGGTATCTGAAAATGGCAATAAAAAACCCTGAAAACAGGAGAAGAACCATTACGAATCTAAAAACAAACCTCTCAGCACACAGTGAGTTGGTTAAAAACAAGATTTTCTTTTTTGTTTTTAAATGAGCTGAAAGATGTTCTGAATTCCTTTTTATCAGTTAATGACAAGAGCAAACGAATGTACTGTCTATGTATCCAAAACTTGATATACGTTTTTTCTTATGAGCTCCATCGCTGTCCAAGAATTAATGAAAGCTCTATTAACAATATATCAAGACAGGAGCAATATTTCCATTACCTACAAATGCTGCTAGGTTCATGACTTCACTGAAGATGCAGCTGGCTGGAGGAAAGTTCCCCGCAATACTGAGACGGGAAACAGGAGAAAAATCACATTTGTATTCTCAAATTAAACATTTTTTTATTGTTAACATGATATTAAACGGAGAGCACAGCACACACCTGATGTAGGGAGGATAAAGGGAGCCATTTCTTCTCCTAAAACAAATGAACGGCATGAATCCAAAGATACATCAAAAGAAATACTTGAAGTGTATAAAATATATAAATTCAAACCTGTATTCTGAACCCAGGGGCGTTAGTTTCTTATTGTAAACAGCTATGAAGTACCTGTTTAAAGGCAGCAAGACAGAAAGAAACAATGAATAAAACATTCTGTAACAAAAGTGGAAACAATACTGAGGTGTGTGTGTATGTGTTTGTTTGTTTTTTTAACTACTCTGGACTGAAATATTTCGATCATGAACTACTCGTCTACACCTCAAATAACCTGTGATGTACTGCAAGGTTCCCTAGTCACACGCATCCACAAAGCCACATCAGAAATCTGACTGTTCAGTCCCAAAAACCACATTACCCACAGTCGGAGTTCTCTTGGCCGCTTGTCCCTAAATATAGACTTAAGAGCACAATTTGATTTAGGTCCTAGCTTTAAAACAGGCATTTAAAAAAATATCTTGTTCAGTCATGCTTCTTCTAAATAAGAACCACCTCCATATTGAATCACTTTGCAGGCTTCTGGCCATTCCAGACTCGAAACTTAAATCTGGAGGTAAAAGTGTTATTGCCATCGGGCCTCCCCTTCACTTTGAAATGACATATCTGAGAAGAATAATGATCACAAACTCACTCCTCAGAATTTTTTTTTATTACAGGCATGCTTTCATGTCATGCCAGCGTTCATAGTCTCTTATCATCTGGTTATCATCTTCATTTCCCATTTTTGTTTCCTTTCTTGTAGTCTTTCACTGGTAACCTATTGGTAAACACAACCTACCCTCCCAAGTAGGTTGGGTTTTTTGGCAGCGTTTGTGCGCGTGCGTGTCATTCTGTCTGGGAACGTGATCACTCAAAACATTTTGAATGAATCCTGATAAAAATTTGTAGGTGTAGCGTAGGGTGATGCTAACAATCCATTGAAATTTGACTTACATCCACCGAGGTCTTCAAGGTCAACGTAATGATTTATTGGTTGGTAATTGACAAAAAAAAAACTATGATTCTTATACGTGTGGTGAGTATTGTCAACATATAGAAAATTTGCCTTTCCTTCAAGTTGAAACCAAAATGCATTTTTACTGCACTACAAACTTCTTCAAGTCCATTTAAAAAGAACAAAGACTCTGGAGGCCTCTGGAAGTCTGGGGTCTGGACCTCCTCCATGCCTGCTTCATCCCCTGGGGGACGGGGCTATGGCTCCCCACACCCTCTAGTACAGTTGTCCCCAACCCCCGGGCTGGGCCGCGAGAGTTGAGGCGGGTGTGAAATGTATGGTTTTCAGGGTTTTTATCGTTATTTTTTTAAATCTTTTTAATCTTTAACTTTGTTTCCCTGGGTCTTTTCCTGTGTGTTATGAATAAATCTCTTCTTTCTTTTGGTGCCGGTACTGGTTTTATTTTGTTGTATTTATCCACGACACCTTAAAGGCCGGTCTGTGAAAATCTTGTCGGACATAAACCGGTCCCTGCCGCAAAAAAGTTTGGGGACTGCTGCTCTAGGAGATCGTTACATGGAGAAACCTTTTGAATACAAGCGCACTCATCCACACAGGTGTGCACACAGGTGTACACACGGGTGTTCACGGACACAAACTACACCTTTCTTGGCTGCTACCTCAAAGCACATTGTTGACTGTCGATCTTGCATGCGGCACAATATTTAGTATTTACTGTTATTTCCACTTAGCTAGATTATTGCGATGATGTTGTGTTTATCATGTTGCTCTCTTTTTTGCTTGTTTTCTCTTTTTTTTCTTTTTTCTTCTCTCAACAGGTGATCCAGGTGATTTTTTTTAAGTGCCCTTTCTCACTGTCCCTCTTCCTCTCTCTCTCTTTCTTTCTCCCTTTCCTATCCCTCAGTCATGTCTGTCCCGTCTGTAACAACTGAAAATAAAATAAAATAAAATAAAATAAAATAAATGGACCAATACGGCAAGGCCATGATGATCCACTTGGTAAAGTAAATCCATTGGGCATCTTTCTTGGCCTTCAGACAATAATTCTGATGGCTAAAGAACCAAATGGGACTGGCAAAAAAAATAAATAAATAAATAAATAAATAAAAAGAACAAAGAAAACCAAAATACAAAACGGTTCCCCTAAAAGTAAACACTCCCCAGTCGGAGTGCTTCTTGTTAGTTTCTGATTTGCGTGTCACATGTTTTTCTTATCATTTTTAATCTCTCTTTGGTTAATCTTTTTCGTCCCTAATATTTGACTTCCTGTTGCTCAATTTATCTTCTGAATATTGTGCTCTCACTTTTTAAACTTGCAGGTGCCACACAAAGTTAGCTTTATTTTAACTTTTAACTTTACTTTACTATCTTTATTAGAATAGCCAACGGAACCTGACTGTCTTGTGAGCTTTTCAGTTTCTTTTCAATATCTTGACATTTCTTTCTAGTCGTTATGTCTCCATGTTGATATTATGTCTTTTTAGTTGCTTAGCAGACATAGATATTTGTGTCAGTGCTGTTTTGTGTTGCAAGTGATCCTTTTTGGTGTCTTCATGGTTTTCTTTTATTAGGTATCTGTATAGTACGGAGTGTACACAGATAATAACTGCTTAATCTGGTTATCTTTGTTGCTTTTTTTGTCTCTTTTTAACTGTTCATATAGCTCTTTGGGTGTATATATATATATATATATATATATATATGAGGTAAATGTGTTCCTAAAAAGAACAAAGCTTACACCGCCCACAGTCCAGCAGCAGTACAAACAGAGTAGATGGGAGGCAGAAGAGCCCACAGGCTGAAATTCAGCATCTTGTCCTCTCTCAGTCCACAGATGAAGATGCTGTGTTAGTCTGTATGAAAACATGTATCCGTTTAATAAATCTGAAGCGTAAAGGAGATGGAGATTAATAGACAACTCGTTCAGGTGGCGACAATAGCAGGGTCCAGAAGGGAAATACTTTCAAGAACTACTTCTGAGTTACCTCACATTCAATTTTGTGTTTTCTTACTTTAACTTGTATTCCCCGAAAGCTGGAAGAAGCAGGAAAATTACAGATCCAGCCTTGCTTAACAATGCTTTCGTATTAGATTTCCTTAAATGACTTTTTTGCTAACTCCATTAGGGATCTACATCTGCACCTTACTATGTGACCTACTGACCCGAGGTATGTTTATTATTATGTTATGATGGGGTGACACAGGAGGGACAAGGAAAACCGTTAACAGGACCCGGGAAATCATGATATGCTGTCATAAATACATATAGCGTTAGAAATTAGGTTGGTAAACATGTTAGGCTTTTGTGGACTACTCTGTGAACAAATATCTTCTAAAGCAAAATATTAGCAAATTTAGCTCAGATAACATACAAAAATGT
The DNA here is from genome assembly GCA_015106755.1 of Etia nguti. NCBI lineage: Eukaryota > Metazoa > Chordata > Actinopteri > Cichliformes > Cichlidae > Etia > Etia nguti. Next base: position 28,886 of record VUQG01003081.1, read on the forward strand.
GGTGTTACATTTTTTCACGGCATTTACAAATTTTCAACATCAAAATGAATCTTAAATCTAGATATTACATCTAAACTTTAAATGTGTGTGCGATGTGTGCGAGCGCTAGAAGGAGCACAATTAGATTTCATGAATCCCTGACCCATCCTCACACGACTGTTGGCGTTTTTTAGGCCATCTTTTTTGGAAAATGGCCCGCATGAGGACAATAACAAGTTATTTGGAATCAGACTTTCAGACACAGTGACTTAAATCCTTAGGATCTAATTTTAATTTCTTTGTAGCAAATGTGCAACTGGTTTGTGACCCTAGTCGTGTCTTTTGAGACATGTAAAATATACTTTTATATTCACGAGGAAGGCGATGAAGAAGTCATTTTAACTATTTCTAAATAATTAAATCTCCATTTTCCTTCCGACGTGTCTCTGAGTTGGAAGACGCAGAAGAAGAAACACAGTATACGTATTCTAGGACCGTCAGGAAGCCAGTTGTGTAATACTGTCAGCTAGAGTTAAGGGGACATGACACGTCTGCACACAAACATTACAAGCAGATAGCAGGCTGTACTGATCGGTTAGCACATATCAAACTATGGAGCATACCTGTCCCTGCGGCGGATAATCCCCCAAACAGCGCACCGAGGAGCGGACTTGATGGTCCCGCAAGTATATCGCGTTCACAGTCCCCTGGCAGTCCGGGGACAGTCCGCCTGCGGTGCTGTCTGTGCATAGCGCCCAGCTGTCAGATGGGGGCAGCGTGCAAAGTATGTGGTACAACCGGTCTGAGGACTTCTGTGCTTTTGTTTGTCCGTCAGTCAGCCGCGAAGAAGGGAAGAAGGGCGTCACCTGGCCCAGCACAGACTGGTTGTATCACATCCATCGCCCTCTGGTGGATAGGAGTGGTGAAGGACTAAAATAAAAAAGTGCACCTCAGATACATATTTTCTCAAAAGCGCTTTCTGCCATTATTAGTGTGTTTTATCATGCTGATTTTGGTCCAAGGGCTCACTTTATTTATTTTTTTGATAAGTTTAAATTGAATTACTAACTTCATGCTGTTTGGCATGGACTCCAGAATACTCACCTAGCATACTATCAGGCAGACTAAACAAGCCAACCAGAAGTTGGAAGTGGCTCTCCAGGGTGTTGCCTCCATTTATCAGTCCACCTGGAGCATGCAGTTAACCTGGATTGAGTACGCCCACAACACAATGACATATTGGGCAACTGGTCTCTCTCCATTCAAGGTGTCGCTGGGCTATCGACCTCCTCTGTTCACTCAGCAGTGTTATTGTTTTCTTTGGGCTCTTTTTGTTTTTATGGACTGGATAAGCCTTTTGTGAATAAATAAAAAAAGTTTGGTGTATTATCATTAAAGTCTTTTGTACATTGTGTGGAGGACATTTAATAATGACCTGTGTTCTGCAGCTTGTCTTAAACTGTTTCAGATGATTTGAGCTTTGTGACTTGGGACTGGTAGTATAATGTAAAGATGGGTACACTTTGGGCATAAAGAAATGAACACTGTTAACAACAATACTCAACAATAGCTAGGTTCTGATGTTTAAAAGATGTTCAGTTGGTAATAAGGGGCCCGAAGTGCATTAACAATACGTATCATGTGTAAGAGTGCATTATATTTTAAACTTTGTGTTATATAACACAAACACATATAAATGACCAAAAATTTCTGATACCGTTTCCTCGACGATCTTTCATTTAACAAACAAAACAAAAAACAATGCAAACTGTAAATAAATACCATTTATTGAAAATATTGCATGTAGTCAATCAAAAACAAAGACTTGTTGTCGTTTTATCAACAACATAAAGTGAGCTTGTCCACTCAGACTTCAGCCCTCATCAAAGTTGGAATGAAAATCAAGTACAAGTCTCCTTCCAGTTTTATTTGAGGTCTGGTTAATTAGCAAATAATTACTTTCAATGCCAGGAAAGACGATTGCTAGCATTTGTTTACGCATGCAAACTTAAAAATTCAATAAAAGCACAGCCTGTTTTTGAAAGGTCCATTGCACTCTGCTGAGCTTTATTATTACACTGAAAAAACAAACAATGTCCTCAACACTTGGGATTACACTGCTCTGCACTGAAATATCCCACACACTGACTGTATCTTGGTCCAATGTGTTGTATGTAGTAACACTAGTGGTGAAAGTAAGTAATTGAAAGCAGAACAAAGGGTTTAAAGTTTAAACAAAAGTCATAGTAGATGCATTCAAAAATAACTGGCATTCGATACACACTGATTTTACTCTAAATACATGTGACATGTAGTATTGCTTTAAACCTAACTGTCACTATAATGCCATGTTTTTAACAAATTCATGTTCTATCGCCAACTGGTAAAATGAGTGATTATATCTGCAGTCTTATTTGCAGGTCAACTGCAAAATGCATGCAAGTAGTGATGCATTTGTATGTACAACTAAAGTGTTACTTTGTACTTTTGAGTAAAATCTAGATATATTTATGAATTAAAGGTATATCAGCATTAGTGTAGTGCACAAAAGTTCAAAGACTTCAAAGATGAACAAGCTGATATTTCTTTCACAGTTGCACGAATTTTGAGCCAATAGAATGCATCAGGAGTCTACCATTAATACACGATTCATTGATTATCAACAGACAAGAATGCCCTTAAAATTCATTATCTTTATTTTGCTTTACCCAGTTTTTATTCCTGATTCATATCTTTTGTATTTATTTCTTAATTGTTGTATATTCATTGTTGACTGATTTAAAAATAAATGCTTAGTGTCTGCTTGTCAGCCAGTTTATAGGTAGCCCTTTAACTGGCTCAGAATTTACTTTCACCACTGAGTGCGACTGACAGCATGGCTTCTGTTTGAGAAACGTGAATGGCACAAAGAAGAATTTAACAGTATTTTCATACATAATTCTTCATTACTTGCATTGAAGGAGCTTCCCGTGAAACTATTTTTTTAATACTCAGATCGACCCGTGTCCAGCCTCTCTCCACCGGCCCCTGTGGTCCAGCACTCAGATGAGCTGCTGGCACTTTCAGCTTCATCAGATCCCGAGTTTGTTGGCTTGCGTCAGCACCACCTTGAGTACGGGCATGAACGCTGAAGTCTCGCTGAAGTTGCTGTTGCTCACTATGTGGGTGTGGATGTTGAGGCCCTCGGTGTAGGATCGGGACTCTATGCTCCTGGCTATGTTGTGCAGCCCTCCTACAATGGCAGGGGAGAGCTGCACAGAGGAACAGCAGAGTTAAGTCAGTAGAATGGCCAACTCTAGCAAATTAATGCAAAACACCCATTGGGAAACAGTCATTATAAGGCAGTTGATGGTATGAATTTTTGACTGAGACTACATGTTATAATTTGTTTATTTCTTCAAACATGAAACACCTGTTTTGGGAAGGAGCTTCTCACGTGAAAATCTGCTGATTTGTTTAAATTCCAGAAGTCGAATTTCTTCATGTTTTGACTATTGGTCAATAGCATCACCTTAAGCCAGGGGCAGACTTTCTTGAGAATGTGCTCAGAATTTACTTTCACCACTGAGTGGTTCTCATTATGTTTCTAGTCTGCTTAGATACAATGTGCACATTGTAATTTCACAGCATATCAAGGCACTTGCAGATGTGTGCATGGAGCATCACACTGAACCTATGATGACTAAATTTACAGATGACAAATGCAGAAAATGATTTTAGGCTGTGAGAAATGTTTCACTATTTTCTTTACATTTTACAGATCAAACAACCACTTCACACTCTTGTTAAAGGCAAGATTCACTGTTGACCTTTGCAGTGGTGTGCTGGATACTCACTGTCTGCTCTCTGAGTTTATCATAGAGTGCTTCCAAGCGTTTGTTCGCGTCATCAAGCTTCCTTTTAGTTTGCTGTAAAAAAGATCAAAGACCACTCAGTTACTCATCTAAGGGCTCACTTTGTTGAACTGAACTGTTAATTTCATTACATAGACTCACAGGGTCAGTAGCTACAGTCAAGCATTTCTGGATCAGCCCCTCGAATGTGGTCTTTAGGACCAGGTGCTCGTCAGGTATGGGTTTCTTCATGATCTTCTCAGCAGGGATGGACTGCAGAGGCTGAAGGGTAAGGTAAGAGGTGTGTCAGCTAATATTTACCAAAAATATAAAAATGTTAATCGTTCATCATTAAAAGAATTTTAAAAAAAAATTGAAACACTTCAGATTTTATTTAGAATAAAGAGCTAACTACATTGCAGAGTTTTACAGTTTTACAACCCATATACTTGACATCTATAAAGTATATGATATTTATCAAATGAATACTTGATATTCACGCTGTGTGACATGGATTTGTAGTCTGTGGCAGATCATACAGTTGATTCTAAGGTATGTCTCTTGGTGCAATGAAAATCTGGTAAGAAGCAACAGGGCTAGACAATTAAAAACAAATACACCCACAGATATATCATTTCCCCCAGACAGCCATCTGCAGTTTATCATATACAATCTATGGTTTAACATTCAGTGAAACCTGAGAGGTATTTACCTGGATCACATCTCCAGTGGGTGCTCCTGGTGCACCCTCCATGCTGGTCTTTGGCATTGCAGGGTTCATGGGTGGAGGGGAGAGCTGCTGCTGCATGCCTGAGTAGGGGACCTGGACACCGGGTTGGCCCTGCATCATGGTCTGAGGAGCCCCAGAGGACATTGGCTGTGCCTGAGGGTCAGTGCCCAGCGGGGTCATTATGGGAGCAGTGATGGGGGTAGGAGGGGTGTAGTTTGCTGGAACCTGCTGAATAGAAGTACGCACAGTTTGTTTAAACTCTGTAAAGATGTAAACTTTACAGATGTGGAATTCCTTACTGTCCAGAAATCCATCTTCAATACTCAAACTGTTCTAGTAGTCAGCTAGCCAAACACTATACCCACTCCATGTTTAAAGTATAATTCATATGCAGCTGTTGCAGTTTTATAATTAGAACTGACAGCATTGGACATATTTCATACTTTCACTGTTCTACTTGTGTGAATGCAAATACAGATCAGCACATGTGAGCTTGTTCTTCAGCAGCTAATGCTGCTTAAATGATATAAAAACTTTGCCTGTCTTATTGTTGCTTTGGACAAAGCAAATTCAGCACACCAAAACATCACTTTGCACTCTTATCCATAATGAACTCTAAAGAACCTTGGCATAAGCCAGAAACAGAGGCAGTTCAAATGAAAAGTTGCCTCTTTTGAAATGTGTTGGTTTCATTCAAATGATTTCTTTGATAAAGACTCCTTTGTCTGTTACTGACTTTACTTCCGTACTGGCTCTGCTGTCATAACAATAATGCGCCATGTAAAATGATACAAGGCCAGTCGACATAAGTAAAATAAATAATGAAAACTGCCTCGGTTTCCAGCTTGCATTGTGCTTTTTCAATTTTCACTCTACAAGCCAGATAATGGTACAACCTGATACTTTGACTAGTGCACTAAATTGTATTGCACACCTTTGTCCAGAGCAACAATGACAGGCAAAATGTTCACATTATTTAGGCAGAATCAGGTGTACATACATTTCCATAAGCAGGACACAGACCACAAAACGGCATTTCTCATCCAACAATTTAATAACTACAAATAAATCAATTTACCTCCTCAAACTGCCTGTCAAACAGCAGCAACTGTGTAACAGAAATGTGTCTTAATTCTAAAATTTGTCACTCCAAACTCTGATTAAAGAGACCTACCTTCTTTTTAGGGGCTCGGGTCAGGGCCGGAGGGTCATTCCAGCCATTCTGAGGCCCTACAATGGAAAACAAATCTGTATCATGTTTTGAATTTTTATTACAAGTCCCCCTATTAGCATTTATAAGAAGTTTAAAAAATGTAACCACATTAATCGGTTATTGATAACAGACTATGATATATCTCTAAGCAGCTATAAAGATATTTTAGTTCTTTATTATTTTTGTCATTAATTCTTTTTTACCCATGAAAACAATCAGTGATTCACTGTTTTACGGTGCCATTTTCTTAAATGTTTAAACAGCTGCCACCTCTTATGACATTGTTCAATAACATTTACTTTTATCATTTTAAAGCGACATTATTTTGTGTTATAAACCATGAATTAAACTACTTATAAATGCTAAACAGGAGCAAAAATACAGTGCTAACAAAACTTTGATTTGTATAAACATTAGATTCTGTTATGTTTAAAAGAGTAAGTATTCACTGTGGTTTTCATTAAATATTCTGAATGTTAAAGATGATTGCATTGTATCAACAAAAAAGTCGTGCAAATTTCTTCCAGAAAGGATGGATTTTATTACACATGTGATTGTAGTAGGTCACAATTATACCCGTGATTTTCTCATACTCTGTGGAGCCATGCAAAGTGTAAAAAGTATGATTACCTGGCTGTATCCATAACAACTCTGTCGTCTGAGCATTTAGCATTTCTTTCTGCTTCAGTTGGAAATGTTTTCAGCTATAGGACAATAGTGTGATTTTTACACAGTTTAAACTGTACGATTACTATTATCTATTAAAAAATATGTGTAGTCTGGTTTGTTTACATGTTCATAGTTGGTGAATTCTCCCAACAAATCAGAAAAGGACAGTCTCCATTATCACTGTCTTGCTGAAAACCTGTCACATTGTTGCTTTTTGCACTCTTTTAGAGCAGGACACTATTGATTCACACTTTGAACTGCTATCTGAATAAAATGTAATCTGGTTACGCTGTGTCACTGGAATAAGAGTAGGCGTCATATTAGCTTAATGCAGAAAATGTATTCCATTTCAATTATAGTATTAATTAATAGATTTTTGTGCATACCTTCCTTCCATATATACTAAGATGACACAGGCAAGTAGAAGCAAATTGAACATCACTGCTAAATATGAAACCTACCCCTTGATTGTATGGGACACGTAAGTATTGTAAGACTTACATTTACAACATAAACTTCTGCTATTTAGGGTTTAAAGTTACTCTCTATAAGGAAATTACATTCTGAGTGCTATTATTGTGAGAAATGACCTGTAGACACCCAACAGAAAACATATTTACTATTATATAACCAGCGCAACATTTAAATGCAAATTGCTTTAATAATTAAGATTTAATTTAATAGTGAGCAGAAAAGGTCTGTCATTATTCACATTATAGCAGGTAAGATTTAATAACCTGCACTGCCGGTTAACACTGATGAAATGAAATCATTTAGTAACTAGATATGATATTAACTGTTAGTGTGGGTAAGCAGAGGAAACTGGAGTGCCACTAGTTTTAAAGGTTGAGAGAATTTGTGAGGAGCACAGTGACAGTGAGGGTGATTAG
>VUQG01003081.1:36219-50039 GCA_015106755.1 Etia nguti
TGCAGACCTGTTCTCTGAGAGGCGGGGATCAGCTTGTTGTCTATCTTTGTACCTGAGACTCCGCTCGGTGGAGGAGGCATGTACGACACAGGAGATCCTGGCCCGCCATGCTGGAAAGAAACTCCAGAGGACAGAGGAGTGGAATAGGAAGAAGAGCTAGGAAAGAAAAGAGGCTGGGAAGGAGGAGAGGAGGACAGGCACTGGCTGATGGGAGGCTGTCCAGGATAGAGTGAAGATATTGGCTGAGACTGGACGGGCTGTGTGTACTCAGAGAGAAAGCCAGGGGGGTGAGGAGGGGAGGATGGCTCTACTGAAGGAGGTAGATGAGGAGGAGCAGAGGAGTACTGCAGAGGCTGAAAGAGAGGCACGGCCCCAGCTCCATGCTGGTACTGGTTGACCTGGGGGTAAGCTGGGAGTCACACAGAGGATGTTCTGTTAGTGAAAAAACTGTTGCATGTTAAACCAAGTGCACCATGCAACAGGATGGTTACAGTGCAGAGCATGCTGAAGTACTTAATGTTTCGCTGGTAGATTATAAAACAGTCAACAGACAAAGAGATACACAAACTGAACATTCTCACTTCCTGTTAGTAACTAAGATTAAGTATGATGGCACAGAAGAGATCAGACATTAGTGTTAAACAGCAAAATACTTGCCAGTGTTTCAAAGAAGAGACACAGAAACATTCAATGGTGGAATTGTTGGAATCCTGTCTCCTCTATACAAGATTTAGATACTACTGATTCATTTTCCCATACATCACTGCAGCCTGGAGGAGGAGTGTATGCTCCACATAACATCATTCACAGGTACAGCACTTCAACACCACCCACCTGATTTTTTTTTGTGTAAAATATGCCAAAAACGATCAAACCTGGACAGCTCAGTTTTAAACGAACTCTGGTGTGTTCATCATGTTGGTCTGATTTGGTTCAATGAAATTAGCTCAGTGTGGATCATCGATGAATAATAGCTTCTGTAGCCAGAAATCACAGAAAGGAGACTATAGAAGAAACTTTTATATAATCATCCTCATGGTTTCAGTAACCCAGAGATAATTGTCTGCACATTGATGATGCAGAAAATATATGTATGTATTAATAAATTTGGGCCTAATGTGCAAGACAAGGTTGTTTAACTACAATGAAATCTATTTTTTTCTAAGCCAACGCCCCTCATGATAGACAGCTGAGTTCTGGAAGTGAAAACACTTACGCTGGTACTGATGAGAATACATGTAAGCAGGAGGGGAGGAGACCGGAGGAGCTGCAGCCGTGCCAGAGGCTGGAATCCCGTACATCGGGTTTGAAGGCTCCACCTGAAAAAGCAAGGACAACAAATCTGAACTCTTCCTCCTCTGTCCACTGAGAATCATCTCTGTGCTCTACAAAAGCAAGTTATGTCGTGATTATAATAAAGCTTAGTTTTGCTAGAGGGCAGAGAGGGTAGTCTTATGTTAAAACAGCTTTCACAGATAAAAGTGATGCAATAACTGCACTTCCGTGATGCTTAATTTGCGCAGAAGGGCATGCATTTTGTTTCAAACCATAAAGAGAAAGCTATAAATCATGCAATGAATCACATTAATTATGAGGCAGCAGAAACAGATTGAATGAACCTTTTGAATGTACTGTAGCCACAGAAGTACTAACAGCTAGCTAGCAATGAGGGTTGGAAGCCATGGGAAGGTTTGTGATGTGGACCTTTGGCCTGCTCAGTGAAGCTTTTTAATTTGCAAAAAGAAGTGTGTGTCAAGGTTGAATGGGCGGTAATGCTCAGTATACCTTCTGGTCAGAGGCGCTGCCTACTTGAAGAGGAGGAGGGACATTGGGGAGGGCTGTGGGAGTTTGGTTACTCCAGGAGGTGACAGTGGAGGCAGCCCTCATCTGAAGCACACAGAAACACACGGCACATACCAATGATGGCCGCAGTATGGGAGGGGAGCACACACCAAACAATGCCACAGCAATGCCACAATGCACAAACATTGGACGGGTGGACACAAGAGAGGACTTTATAAGAGCCAAGGTTCAAATTACAAGAACACAACATCCTGAAAGAAAGTTTAGACACAATAACAAAATTGCCCAGACACTGATAAAAGTACCCACAGCTTGTCATTTAAACCCTGGCAAGAATGGACTGGTAAATGATGAAATGACTACAACACATCAGGAAATTAAAATGAGCACTTCATCAGGTAGTTAGTAAGTGTGGAGATGTCAAATTTAGAGGAAGAACAGGAAATAGACCAGTCTGCCCTCAGGTTTGATAAAATTACATCAAGTTTCAACATGAATACATCAAAGAACAGATTAATCCACACACACGAACTAGAATTGTAAATTAAGGCTAAGAGAGAGAGATCTTCTCATTTCCCAGATTTAAAGAGAGATATTGTTGAGGAAACAAAACTCCCAAGAAAAGAAACTATATTAACTATATTCTATGAAATTGTATTATATTGTATGAAAATTGTTATACACTTAGAGAAAATGTGTTTTCATTATTATGGGAAAATTAGGGAATAACTTACTTGCAGTATCTCTTGTTTTAAATCCAATTTTTAATTACAATGTGGTTAAGACGATGCATCTGTGTATGTTTATGCTGGGTTTCAGGCTCTTATTCTTGGGTTGTTTATACATTTGTATAAGAAATTTGTCAATAAAATCATAACAAATATAAATCAGAGTAAATGATAGCGAGTTAAGAACCAGAGAAAACTCAGATCTGTGTGCAAACACCGTTATGAGATGTAGTGGCAGCTCTGTGGAACATACTGGCTGGTAATACTGTGGCTGTGCTGGGGCGGAGGCGGGTGTAGACATGGGCACTGGTGCTGCTGGGGTGGGCTGAAGCACCATGTTGGGCTGGACCTGGGTGTACGGATGCCGAAGCTGAGTCTGAGGGGCAGGCAGCTGAGATGGAGCTCTCTGGGTTTGCACTGAAGCTCCAGGAGCTGACACCTGCTGCCCCAGAGCCCGAGTGAGACGGTCACGAAGCTGCTGAATGGCAACCTGGATGGAGCAAAAGGCCTGGGTTAGATCCTGACGTTCTTGATCAGGATAGCTACATTGCATATTTAATGATAATAAATGGTTAAAAAAACCACCAGTAACAGCAATACTTCTCAACTGATCACTTTATTTTTTTCCTTCTGCAGTTTCCAATAACTGAGCACAATAGAAAGTGTGCATGCCATCAAAAAAAACTGGAATAAAATGGTTTTCACTGTTTGCATGTTTTGTACCTCTGTTATTATTTAAGAAAAAAAAATAAGATTAAGAATTATAAAACTAAACAGTGTGAAAAAAATGATAAATTTTTACTGCTTTGCACACAGACAAATTAAATAACTCCATGTGTTATTTAAGTAAAAAAAGAAATGAGCTTAGTAAGCTTTCTGGCTAAAGTCCCTCTGTTTGGCCGAACCTGTCAAAGAGGTCCGGTTCATTTGTTGTTAAAGAGGTTTAACAACACATTGAATCCCTCAGATGTCTTAATATAAGAATTGACTGTAAAAAAAAAAAAAAAGAAAATTGGCTATATAAAAATCTAAATTTCTATTGTAGAAAGTGAAAAAAGGTCATTTTCAGTCATTTAAATGTCTGGATGGAAAAGAACTTTATTATTGTAAAACTGTTAGAGTCCTGTTAACAGCAACACTAGCAAGCTTGGTGAGCAAGCAGCATTTCAACCTGTACAGGTGAACTGCACAGACAGGCATATCTGCTAGCCCTAAGTGACAACAGCACTAACGTGGTGAAGCAGTCCAGTTCAGTGACAACACTTAACAAAGTTAAGGACTAAGCTCATGAATATATTTTTAATGCTGTAAAGTTGGGACAGTTAACATGGGAGTCCATGGGTATCTACTCGCTTTTGGAGGAAGAGGAACTGCAATTCTGGTTTTCAGGTCCACTTGATTTTCGAGCCCAGGAGGTTGATGCTTTATTTAAACTGATGATTTTTATTAATACCATAGATCCTGTTCATGGTCATGAAAACAAAGCTATAACCAGTAAAATGAAAAACAGTAGGGATGATTAGGCCAAGTGTATTCATAGAAATGTATCTCTTTATGGACAAATACTCCCAAATATTAAAAGGATACGATTAAAAAAAACACACATTTCAGAGAGCAGGTGCAACAAACAGCAGCTGTGTACATACCTGGTTGCTGTTGTCAGGCAGATAGGTGATGGCAGTGGCCAAACTGCCCTGGGAGGCCAGCAGGTTGGCGTACTGGCTCATCTTCTCAGCTAGCAGGATGCCGATAGCAGCGGGGCCAGAGCGCTGGGTCTGCTCTACTGCACGCCGTAGCACCACCACTTTCTCCACCAGGTCCTGAGGCACAGAGACACAATATATGAGCACGACAACATCATAAATTAAATGTTTCAATGGTCACTTCAAGAAATATTGGCTTATTACCAACTATAAACAGTTCAATATACAATATTAGTAAACAGCTCCCTTTTTACTTAACCAGCAACTTTACCTACTTTAATTTGGCTTCCTGTTTAGGACGTGCTTTCTATTTTTGTCTCCACTTATTCCCCAGAAAACTATCTGTCTCTTTAGCTGCTAAATACTTCAAAGTCTTCACCAGCTAGTTGGTTCTTGTGTCTGTGTGCTCTTTGGTGCTGGAGTGGTATCATATAGTTTCATCCTGGACTGGAAATGCAGGGACACTGCAGGGTTAGGTAAGATTTTCCTCAGAGTTTTTTTGACTCAGTCATCATTTAAGCCATTACTAATACAAACAATATTGGTTAACACAGATTTAAGGTAAAATCAATATTTTCTTCATAATATAATACATGACAAATGACAAAATAAAAGGTAGTGATTGTCATAAGCTCACAATAGGATTGTTTTGGTTCACTCCCACTGTAAAAGCTCTAATAAGCCACTGTTTAATTCCTGCTAATCAACAAACAGCAGAAAGACACAGTCAGAGAGATATGGTGAACATTGAGGAGTGTTTAGCAGCTAAAAGGCCAGATATATTCCTGGAAAAACCAAAAAGAAAAAATAAAAGATAAATTTGTTAAATCAAATAAAAAAGCATTAATAAGCTTGTTTGTTCCAGCTCGAAAGCAGCTAAACATATGCCACTACACATTTAAAAAACGAAACGTGAGCAGCAGAGCTTCTATACCTGCAGTGAGAGAGGACAGTGTCCGTTCTGCACTCGGGCCCAGCAAGAGACAAGTTTCTCCACATTGCCAGCGCAGATGTAGCACAAACAGGCTTGGGATTGTAGGTTAGCATCTTCTGTTGCCTCCAGCCTGTCCCCGAGAAGGTCTTAAAAAAATTGAAAATCAGGATGGACTAAATCTAAGTAAAAAAATAGCTTTATTTACATAGAATTTACAAAATGCCTGGATTGAGAAGAACATCTAAATACTGAATTCAAACAGAAAGCCTTCACCTTAAAAAAGGTGACTGACCCCCTGATCTCCAACAGCAAAATACATGTGAACTAACCGCAGAGGGAAGAGAACTCCTCGGGCTGAGCGTAGGTCATGACGGCTGCCAGAGCCTCCTTCCAGTTCTGAACGTCGCATGTCTTCAGGATGTCGTGCCAGTCTTTCATTACCACTGCACTGATCAGCTGCAGGACAAATACACAGTTACAACACCAGTAACACGTTCTTAATCAAAAAACACTCAGGGAAGTTTCCCTCAGTTGTCACCTTGGTTATCTTGCTGTGTGATTTTGTAAAATACTTCTTCTGGGTTTTTTCTAAGAGTTCTGGCCCTCCAGCAATGGCCAATATGATGCTATCCGCCAATCGGTTGTCATGGAGACAAAGCTCCACAGCTCCCTCAAAGTCTCCAGTCAGCAGAGCTTGTGTGATGAGCCCATCCACATCTGGCAGGAAATTAAAAAACATATATATATATGTTTAGGAAAAAACCCAGTGGCAGGTGTGAGGTTGATAAATGTGACATCTTCATGTCCAACTAACAAAGACCCTCCTCGAATGGCTTCTGTCTTTACTGGTTTGAGACCTTCAACCAATTTATAATCATATAACAGCTGTAATTAGCTGTCTGCTTTAAATGTATGTCTGAGCTTTTCTTTTATAAAGAGCTGCTTTTTCTTTCTCCTACTGAAAGAAAGGTAAATCCTCAAAACCAGCTTAATTAGCTGTTAACAGTTCAGACATCTCTAACTAGATTACTTGAATACTGAAGAAAATGCTACTAATAATGAGTCAGAAGTTTCCACTTAAATCCACCTCCTGGTGAATTTCTTTTTTCAGCTCTCTGGTGCCTCACTACACACTCCTTTGGATTTATCCTGCCACATATCCATACCTATTACAATTTGATGATGGTTAAAATCCCAGGTCAAACAACAAATTACTGAGTTAATGTGTTGAAACATCGACAGTGCTGTTACCTTGACTGATGCTGAGATTGACCCCTCCTGCTGGTGTTGGAGCTGGAGCTCGGACCTCAATAGGGGCTAATGTCTCAGCAGGAATGGGCTCCTCATCAACTGATACTGTCATCTCCTGTAACAACAGAAACATATAATGATGCTTCCATCTTTTCTCCAGCCTTCATGTGTTGCAGGATACTAAAGATTTTCTAACATAATGAAAGGCCCTGAGGCTAAACTTAGTAACAGTACAGTTTCATAATCATAATTTAGCAGGTTACCATGCCAACATTTGCTCACTTGCATTATAAAGTGCAGCTGAGACTCACTGAAATGTCCTTAGTTTTGTACATTTCAGAAATGTAAGATTATGCAAAGTCATGGGATCAACAACTTCATGACAGGCCACCCCAAAGATGCTGAGATATTTCATTCAAAACTACAACTGCCAGTCTCATGATAACTTTAGTGAGCCCTCCACCTTCCTGGGGAAACAATTGCCTCTTGGCACAGTGGATACCTGTGCCAGATTTTTGCTATTTCAATCAAGTAAATGTTGAGACTGAATAAAGCTGATGCCAAGTTGCCTTAGCAACAATGGCATACGAACCAAACTTTATGACAATTCATGTAATTTTTTGTAGATATTTCTGGACTAACCCCTTGAGCATGCCTAATACCAACCCAGAATCCATCTATTCCTGCATGAAGAGTCAAACAGCGTTAATAATCAGATTACATGGTTCGTTAATCATAAAAAATATGCACACCCAGACAGGTGTTTTCAGGTTTCAGTAGTTTTCAATCAGTTTCCAATGAGTTGTTTTAATATTTAAGGTGACAGCTCCACATTACAGCTCAAAATGATTTTGGATTATTTTTTGTTCATTGAGTTTTCTCTATTATAAATTTAAACAATGTATTATCTTAATCCAATTTTATGCAAAACCAGCAGTGTAAAATGAGCTTGGCAACAATTAGGACCAAGCATGAAACATGTTTATGCATTTTCTGTATGTTGCCTTGATTTGGCTGCTTGTCTGCCTGCCTGACCCACTTTCATCTACACTAAATTATCTGAAGTTCATTACTGAAAATGGCTAAAAAGTTTGCACTCCTGTAACTTTTCTGCACAGCTCTTTTTAATGGGGAAACAAAGGTGTACCTGATCTAAGGGGATTTCTTCCTCCTCTCCCTTCTCATTCTCATCCACCTCCTCCTCTGGGAGAACCTGATCCAAATTTGCATATGGCTCACTGCAAAGAGCATCTTCTGGATCTGCCGCTGGTGCAGCTGTATCCTCATCCTCTGCTTCAGGAGTGGAATTGAGATCAAGCATGGCTGCGGGCTGAAGGTTTACAGCAGCAATCATGTCAAATGCTGCCTCTGGAGTGTCAGCAGGCGGCATGAAGTTGATGTCTGCTAATGGCTGCAGCGTGGCTGGAGCAGGCACATCCACCTGAACAGAAGAGGAGGAGAAGGATTCAGAGTCAGCTGCATAATTTGATCTGCCACATCAGGCTGAGGCTGGGATGTATGCATCACCAAAAACAGTATGGATTCAGCTTACTAGGGCAGCCAGGTCAGGTATATATTATTTGATTGGTTTCAGCTAAAAAACAAAAAGTGTCTTTAAATCAACAATGTAAACAACAATGGAAATGTAAATTTCAAACTGGGATCAGAACCTAAGTCAGACCAATATTATTTTCCATATTTCAGTAAATGAAGATGAATGCAAAATCACTGAATTTAACACTGGAGTAAAGATCTTATTTGAGGTCACTGATGGAAGCAGATGCATAAATACTGCAATACATTTATACAGAGAGTGAGCAGTCCATACAAACGCGTGTGACAGAGTGCTTTCCTAAAGTGCGCGGCACAGCAGAATCAAGAATTTCCACTTTTTTGCTGTGATTCTGACTTCCTTCCTCTGAGTAATGTCAAAAAGTGAAGTTGAATTTACAGCATTGAAACACGGCTTTATGTTGCTTACAACACTTCCCATATTGCAAAACATAAGACAGAGACAAACACTTTACATCTTTTCCACCATGAACTGAGGCTTTGACAAGCTGTAATTACAGCCAGCAGCAATCAGTCAGACTTCTTTATTCTTCTGCCGGTGAACAAATGCACACAGATCAGAACAGGCTGAGTTGAATGGAGACCAATATAGGATGAAATATGGACTGCATAGCATAGCAGTGTCGTGAAAATGCATGTGAGGAGGAATTAAAAAATTTACATCAATGTAAAACTTTGCTCATTTTAGAAAAGGTCTTAGAATGGAAAGACAAACATTTCAAGACCATAGGAAGTTTTTCAACCACTACATCCTTCTAAAGAGGCAGGCTGACCCTTGTAGCAGCTTTTCATTATGTTTAATGTTGCATGTAGTGTTGCGTTTGTGTGCACCTGATAAGTGTGTCATCTGCAAAAAGCAGAGATGAGATTCTGAGACCACCTAAGTGAAAGCCTTCTGCCACTTGGCTACGCCTAGAAATTCTGTCCATAAAAATTATGAACGGAATCGGTGACAAAGGGCAGCCCTGGCGGAGCCCATCACCCACCAGGAACGAGTCCGACTTACTGCCGGCTATGTGGACCAAGCTCTTGCAACGGTTGTATAAGGATTGAATGGCCCGTAGCAATGGGCCAGACAGCCCATACTCCCGGAGCACCCCCCATAGGACTCCCTGAGGGACACGGTCGAATGCCTTCTCCAAGTCCTATGTAGACTGGTTGGGCAAACTTCCATGACCACGCCCCCAGAGATTGGCGGGTCATCCCCTTCGTCCCCATACTCTGCTTCCTCCACGGAAGACGTGCCAGTGGGATTAAGGAGGTCCTCAAAGCATTCCTTCCACTGCCCGACAATTTTCTCAGTCGAAGTCAGCAGCACTGCTTTCCCCTCCTGAGTCGCCTGACGGTTTGCCAGAATCTCTTCGAGGCAGTCTGAAAGTCTTTTTCCATGGCCTCTCCGAACTCCTCCCACACCCGAGGTTTTGCTTCAGCCACTGCCCGCGCCGCGTGGCCTGTCAGTACCTATCAGCTGCCTCCGAAGTCCCACAGGCTAACCAAGCCCGATAGGACTCCTTCTTCAGCTTGGTGGCTTCCCTCACCTCTGGTGTCCACCATTTGATTCGGGGGTTAGCACCATGACAGGCACCAACTACCGAGCAGCCCCAGCTCAGTGCAGCGGCTTCGGCAATGGAGATGCTGAACATGGCCCATTCGGACTCGATGTCCCCCTGTCCCCCTCGGAATGCTGTTGAAGCTCTGCCGGAGGTGTGCATTGAAGATCTCGCGGACTGGGGCCTCTGCTAGGCGTTCCCAGCACACCCTCACTGTACGTTTAGGCGCGCCAGGTCTGTCCAGTTCTGTTATAGTTCGACAAGAATGATACAGTATTTTTTACACAAGTTGTGTGTAGTGTATCCTTAAAAAGACTGAGGAAAATGGAGAGTGGAGGACAAAAGAAGAAGATCTAAAACCAAAAAAAACTTCAGCAGATAAATAGTATTGGAAAGTCACATTATTAAGAATTAGGAATAAATCCAGCAAAGACCTGACATTGGTCATGGAGATACATCTGGCCCTTCAGTTAATCCATTTCCTGTTTGACAAAGCTTCATCAGAAATGTTCTCAAGAAGGCAAGCATCTGACTTGCAACAGCTTTATTTTTCACCATAACAGTGATCCCAAACACACTCCCAGTGCAGTAAAAGCAAACTTGGATAGAAAAACACTATCAGTATCAGTGTTGTTTGGCCTTCCTAGAACCTAGGAAGAAACATTATTGACGGAGTGTGGGATCACCTTAACTAAGAACGGAAAAAGACTACTAAGAGTACTTACAGAAATGACAAGAAAGCTTGCTAAGAAACTTCAGGCTATGTTAAAGGATAAAGGTGATCACACTAAGTATTGACTTTCACATTCATCTTTATTCATTTTTAAAGGACACACATAGGGGTGGCATCCTCCATCTCTGATAACGCTGAGATATTCCTTTAAAATTCACAATATAAGATTAGCTGCTTTGACAAGCTTACCTTCAGGGGGTTGGCAGACTGCTCCTCTAGTGCTGCTGAAATCTGTCAACAAATGGATACATTAATCACAAGTTCAACTGAAAAACATGTGTAGCATCATATTTCACATACAGATGAACAGATAACATGTCGCACCTTTAAAGCCAGCTCCTCTTTGTTGTACCCCAGAAGTTCCAGGTACTTGCTACGGATGTCACTTTCAAAATTAACCTTAAAACACATAACAGCCACACTACCATTATCCACACAAATATCAGCAAGAACATTATTGATTAAACATTGTGTTTTTAAATCCTTCCTCAATTTCATACCTTAAGGAAAGACCAAACAGTTTTTTCAAACTCATTTTCAGCAGCATCGATCTTTTCCTGGCAGAAGTCCACGAAGTTGCCTGAACTCAGAGTGGCCTGCAGCTGGTCGGAGCGCTTCAGAAAAGCTGTTTCTGTAACAACCTGGCTCACGTGCACAACGTGAGAAGTGAGCTGCTGAGGCTGCTGGGGGTTTGGTTTTGTATTCTCCAAAGATATCAGCTTCCCACCAAACTAAAAGGAAAGATGAAATCAAATCACACTTGAAATCAAAAAAGATTTCAAGTGTGCTTAAAAAAACAAAATCAGTCTCACCGTATTTTTGATTAAAGCTTAAAGAAATAGAACTCACTGCAAACGAGGCTCCCACAGGTCTGCGAATCCACTTGGGTGGCTTCTTCAGGGGGTTGACTGTAGCTGGAGTAGCTGCAGTCTGAGGCAGCTGCAGGGGAGGCAACGTCTGCCCTGTCCCAAAAGGATCCATGTTCCCAAACGAATTGCTGATCTGTAAGAAACAAATTAGGTAGACAAATGCCGAGGTAGACAAATTAATATGGACAAAATTAAATACTTCACAGCTCTGAAAAAAGAGAGAAAGGATAAGTGTGGTTAATTTCAAGCTGGCATAAAACTGAAAGTTTGCTTTGGACTATTTAAAATCCCCCTGGTGGTGTACAAAGGCAAAACTAGTACAAAAATATTTAGGGACCCAACTGTAAGTCTAATATAAATTATGCTACTCTTATAGTTGTTTTAAATGTTTAAATGTTGTTTTTAAAACAATACTTTTACAGTCGTCGGTTTAGCTCAGTCGGTGAGCTGGTGAGTCTGACCTGCAGCCCTTTTCTGCGTGTCTTCCCCACTCTCCCTCTCTCTCCGCTTTCCTGTCTATCTTCACCTTTGCTATCCAATAAAGGCGAAATGCCAAAAAAAAAAAAACAATACTTTTATTTCAGGAGACTTAATCTTACCTGGTCAGCGTGCCTCTGGCTCTGTGCCTGGCTGCTCCCTCCCATGATGGAGTAGATGTCGATGTGTCCATCGAAGCCCGCGGCTGACAACACAGCGGGGTTTCTGGGACACCACTGGATGTCAAAACACCACTGGCTGCTGGTGGGCAACTCGTACAAAATCTGAGGATTCAAGAAAATGACTTGCCAACCTCAGAGGCAATCATGAAATGGTAACTGTCAGTTCACACACACACAGAATTTTTACCTCTGCTGTGTTTGGATTCCAGCACACAATCCTGCTATCCTTCCCACAGCTCAGAAGCAGCTCAGGATCTGCTAGGCTCCAGGCAATGGCCAGGATACCCCTGTCAAATGAACGGTCAGATGAAAAAACACAGTTACAAACCACAAAATATTTAAGGCTGGTAAAATCTTTTTTTTTCACATTATCAACACTATTTAAAGGTCTGATTGGTTCTTAACTTAGGTACAGCTTAATTTAGAAAAAAGAAATCTAAAAAACTCTTTAAACTGCAGTGTAAACAGTGTATTTTATGGACTAGTTAGCAGCAGTTTAACAACTCTGCTACATTGAGTATTCCAGCAGCAAGAAAGTGTAAGTGGGCTTGAGTGTGTTATATCTTAGAACTATATTAGCCTATGGCACAAAGGAATATGATATATCGGGCCCTGGATACCCAGATAAAGCTTGATAGAAAGATATATTTAGTCTGCTTTGGTCTTTAGGGAGACTTGTTATCAGTAAGCAAAAGCATTAAACAGATCAGATTTAGACTGATTTATCAGTGCTTACCGTGAGTGATGCTCTAGAATCTTTAGAGGAGAGGTAGCAAATCGTAAGTCCCACATCTGGATGACGGGCATCCTGTCGTCCTCCGAAGCCAGGACCAGCTGAGTGGCCACCTCTGGGTTCCAAGCCAAGCCAGAACAATGCATCTGGAAACAAACACACAACAGTGATCTTAGACTGTTTAAGCTGAGTAGACAGAACCAAAGGACTGGGAGAAAATGCAGCATGTTGAGCGTTTCTCTGACAACGTACTCTGTTGCTGTGGTCGCTAACTTTGATAATGAGGTCATTTTTGCGGAGGTCCCACACTGAAGCTCGACCCCCCGGGCTGGCTGAGGCCAGGATGTGTTGGACCTGTTTGTTCCAAGCCACGCAGCTGATGTCTTCCATTGGCTTTAAGAGGAAAACATAAAAAATTCATATGGACTGTTCCTTCATTAGTGTCATATAAAATGTTAATTAGATACATGAATTGAGAAAAACTGTGCCCAACATAAAACTGACAACTAAAATATTTGAAAGATGATGATATAATAGCAGAATAATACCAAAAAAGCACTAAATGGTACATTTAACAGGGTTCAGACGCATTTTTCAGGGTCAAATTAAAGCACTTTTTAAGCACTTTCAAGGTCCATTTTCCAGCTTTTCCAGCACATTACCCAAAAAAAATGACTGTTTCACTTTGCATCACCTCAGTAAGACCATGTAAAAAATAAAACAAATCATCTTAGGTCGACTTAAATGTCCTTTGTTCCCCGTTTGTTAAAACAGAGAAAAATACACCACGCAAAAATACTGAAAAAGAAAATGGTTGCTTTATATGCATATAGTGTACAAACTCAAAAAACACATTTCTCTTAAAAATTAAGATGTGCAAATGTGAAAAAATCAACTTGTTAGAGATATTCATCTCCACCTGAAAAAAAAACAACAACCCCACAAAACAAGAAAACTGCACCAAACACCACAATAATACACAGCAAGGCCAAATTAATAAAACTGATTGAGATTGATGTTTCTTTCCTATGTGACACAAAAATAAGAGACAGATGTTTGTTTTTTTAACTAGTTAAGCACCCACGCCCAGAAAAATGGGGGCAAAAGGGAGGAGATCAAGTTTAATCGGTTATAACACGAGGTCAGAAATATAAGTGCCGACATGAGTAGTGTCACAGGTAATATCCATATTTTGATTTATGATTTTCTGGAGTTAAATGTGAACCAAAGCATATTTTCAAAGGTGTTATATGCTATAAAATACTTTTAAATAAAAAAATTAGGT
>VUQG01003083.1:17360-40110 GCA_015106755.1 Etia nguti
CACCAAGTTATTGGATTTACTCTGCAAACATTCTGACATTGAATGGCCATTGTTTGAACGACCGTTTAAAACACTGAGTTGAGGCTGGAAAATGGTTCCAAAATTGCATTTGTGCTGGCTAGTATTAGTAGCAGTTGGTGCATTGAACCACCAGCATAATGGTGAGATACAGTTGGCATTGACACAATAACCTTATTTGCATTGGAATATTGCTCATATCATTTTTCTTAAATGGTAGAGGAATGATTTTAGGTCATGTGACTGTCCAGATGACCTATGACGACAGCATTTTTGTGACTTTCCAATGATCCACACAGCAACCAGACAAATGTGGACAAACCCATAAGAAGTATTGGATTTTTTCATCACTTTTCTCCTGTGCAACACTGAAAATGGCTTTAAGAAGCATTCACACATGTTGTTCATCAGTAGGCCAAAGATCATGGCGTACCTACCAGCTTTAATGTAACAGCAGGATTTTTACTCTGCCTCTTTTTAGGTTTAGACGTGGTCAAATGAAATGTTTAAAATTTTGTTACAGTGGGTCTCATCTTTGAGTGCCGCATCCCACCATCAGAATAGCTTAAAAAATAGAAGCAGAAAAAAACGTCCTCTTAAGATTTCATTGCCTTAGGCAATTGCATGTGTCTATATATTCTGGATCCTTTATTAAAAAGTATTAAGCGCTATTCTTAGACATAATGTGCAAAAGGTTTCAGTTACTGTCAGAAGAAACCTTTTTCTAGTCACATCTCACATTTTTAAAAAGTTCTCTCCCTTGTTACTCAACTCTGAATGATTTCAGGTACATGATGAACCTTACGAATCCTTTCATGAGAGGGGAAGGAAAGACAGCAAAGAGAAGAACACCAAAGGATGCTGAAGTGAGACAATGTTGCTCATAAACCATTCAGCTCCTCAAAATCTCACCTCAAATTAGCTCACTGGGGACAAAAGCTGGATAAATCCTACAGCAACCCGCTGGGCTCATGTTTCTTGCACCCTTCGCTCCACTGGCACAACTTTTTGGACAGTGAACACACATGGCACTCGACTGCCAAAAGACAGAGTGAAGGGAGGAATAAAGGAGGGGTAAAAGGAATCTGACAGGGACAGGAAATGCTGAAAGCAATCTATCTGTCATCAGAGATGTTAAAAAATGGCAAGGAGATGATTGCGTGGAGTAGTGAGGAAGAAAGAAGGCAAACTAATCGGCCTCTGTCTATTCATCCTTGACATGCTGCTTGACCAGACTTGACAAGTTCGAAGAGGAGAAGGCAAGTTTGATGGGGGGGAGATCACTGAGAATGCCTCAAAAACATACCTAGTTTGCATAAAGGGACAGACAGAGCTCTGTTTTTTGCATAGATTGTGAGAATGCACTTGGCTGCATCTGTGTTTGTGTATTCTGAGCTCAGGTGTGCTGTAGCTCTCTATCTGCCCTGAGGCCCTTAGCCACATTGCAAAACCAGGAGCTCATAAATGACAGCCTCTAACAAGACTGGTGTCTAACGCAAACTGTAGAGCATGTACAATCCAGAGCATTGCTCCCCACCCTCAGGACATCACAGATTCACCCAGAAGGTCTGGCTATTTTAACATCCATCTCTCTTGTAGTTCTGTTCATTTAGAGAATATATGCACTACAAAAAGATGCATAAGGCAAAACTATAATTTTCCCAGTAAAGAAAAAACTCACAGCACATGAGAAGGGCCACATAAAAGGACCGACACATTCGCAGATGGTCATTAGGTTGAATGGAATATAGATCTTTGCAGGCAGTCAGAAGAGAAACATCGAGAAAATGGCAAGTCTACGTCAAGAAGCGCAGTCGCTAAAATGGAGATCAGGGAAGCAAGGGAATGCTTTGAATTCTGACACCATCTGTATGTGCACTGTGGGTTTCCAGCATCCATCAGATGGGAAAGTTTGTGCCTATGATTGATTGGCAAGTATTTCAGATAAGGGCTGTATCTGGCATAGAGTGTTGGCTGGCAGTGATGAGGCAATCAGGGCTCTCGCCTTGAAGCAGACAGAAAATGCTTTGGCATAATTTAGTTGCTGGACCGACTGAAGATGAGAAGAGCTTCAGACGCCAAAAGGTTTGGTCGTTTATTGACACGAGCAACGGTCAGCACAAATTAACACGGAGAGCCTCGCTGTTACCACTGCGCTTTAAGAATCACTTTCACTGACTTTGTTAGGGAAAGTGCTTATTTAATTGATTTTAGAAAACAATAGACAAGACTATGTAAGTTATAAGCAAAAGAGAAAAACGATGATGAGGTGTATTTATTATCGTGCATGAAGACTAGTTTCTATCTCTGATTTATCATTTTAACCAGAAGGATCTAGTTTTTGGTTTTGGGTATATATACATATTTATATATTTGGCTTTTCTTTTTTGTCTGATAGCTACAAATGACACAGCAGTTATGAAAAATGGGACACTGTCAACTTTAAAAAAATGCAAAAATAAATAAATAAAAATAGAGTGCAATGATTTTGACATGACTAAAAACACAAAAGTTATTGAATGTACTCCATAAATAATACATCTTAATAGTTGAAACAGGGAAAATGCATTGATTCTGGAAAGTACGCTTATTTTGACTTTTGATTCAGGTAACAACATTGAGACAGTAGCATGTTTTCCACTCTTATTTTAATAACAGTAAGTATTTCTGCAGTGAAACGGATGCAGTTTGCTGTTGCTTTTTTTGTTTTGTTTTTATATATATTGTATGAGGTGCTCAGCAATTAAACGCCTGTGTTTCCACATTGAAAATGCACTAATGGCACCCCCATACCATCACAAAAGCTGGTGTTTGAACTATGCTCTGTTAAGGTGGATGAACATAGTGCATTTCCTCCCCCATCAAAACTTAGCTGAGGCCCAGAGAAGACGAGTTGTTTTATCTTATTTATGTGTTTTATTGCATGTAGAGTTGCAGAGTTTTAACTTAACTCCAAAGATTAACTGTGCTCACTCACAGTGCTTGTCAGAAGTGTTCTTCAGTCTGGGCAGTTATTTCCAACACAGAATTAGGTTGTGTTTTTGACGCAGTGCTGCTTGAGGACCTGAAAATCACCACCAGTTAATTGGTTTTCTAGCCTTATATAATGAGACTTCTCTGATTACCTGAATCTTTTAATTATATGTACCAAAGATGAAAGCTGTAATATCCTTTACAATTTCAGTCTTTTACAGAGAGGTGAAGCCCTCTATCTTTTTTTCTGAAACACATGATGCTCTTTATACCCAGTTATGTTACTGACCTGTGGGCAGTTATTAGCTGTGCGATGATGAAGCTGGTGTGGAAATTCAAATTTCTCACTTTTGGCATTTGATGTGTTTTTTTCCTCTTTTGTATTTTCAATTAAATATGGAGTTAAATGATTTGCAAATCATAGCATTCGTGTTTTATTTTAATTTTACAAAGCATACCAACATTTCCGGAAAGACAGTTGTACAAATTATATAAGAATAGACAATATGAAAATATTTCCCTCACCAACTAAATCTCAGAGCCTCATGCTGTACTAGCATCATGCTGTAACTAATGACAGCTCATGGATTTTTGCACCAGTGGCCAGCTGAGGTATATTCATTTTCCACAGAAAATAAGATTCTTCTGTAAAATGTCAAGGCAAGACTGAACCAGCCATTCTGAAATAAAGAATGCTATTTTATAAAAGCAAATACGTGATTTCACCAAGGAAAATAAAATAACTTTCTCACCCCAGTCAGTGTGTGTGAAGGAGGAAAGTATATCCAGTAACTTCTCTTTAACTTTGAATACGCTGGCTTTTTAGAAACCTGAACCAAGGTGCTTTCACTTACAGAAAAACATAACCCTTAAAATAAGGGTTATGTGATTGCTTAATTTAAACACTGATAGCTTTTTGGAATTTTTAGTTTTAATTCATGCTATTGTTGCACAGTTCAATTACAGGTTGCAAAATAAACAACGCTGAATTGCATTTGATTTTGCGCTCATTTAATGGAACTTAATGAGCTGTGTTCAGTCTTCAAGAAGCAATATCAGCAGCATGCTGAATTGAGCTTTGCTTTGTGTGTGTGTGTGTGTGTGTTTGTATAGGTGTGTGTGTGTGAAAGTCAGCTAGACAATTTCTGCAGAATTTGGAGGTTTGTGATGTTTATCTCAGAATCACGCACTATGAGTAGGACAAAGATCAAAGATCAGGAAATTAAACTTTTGAGCGTTGTTCAAATACCAGAAGAGATTTTAAAAATAGATTTCTCTTCAGATATCTGTTCCTCAAAGAAAAAAAACAACTGAAGGTGAAGGCTTTCTACCCAACTAACTTCTTGGACCCTTGAACCCTAACTCTTCATTCTTTTTGGTGAAACACGTCGAATTTGGGTCACAGATGTTTTTGTAGCCAAAACCAGCCCAGCTAATCTGCACGGGCACAGGAGAGACAAATCCACAAAAAAGAAGAAAAAAGAAGGTTATGGCTGTGCACAGGATTCGATTTGGGCTTCCTCACTTGCCCCGATGCCATGCTGCTTTTTATAACTCTGACTTATGTTCAGCCAATGTTCAAATAGCCTTTTTGTCAGCGATTCCCTGTGTTTAAACATTCAAACCTGAGCGGTCACAACATGAGCATGACTGTGGGGCTGATCTGCAAAGACATCACTTTGTGTCACTGACAGCAACATGTCAGCTCCCGCTTTCCCCATACACCTTTCAAAGCAAGGTACAACAGTGCGGATGGCAGATTTCTTACGCTTCATGTCCTATTCTGCCATCATCAATGTTTCCAGGAAGCAGTAAAGACATGGCAGCCTAACCCAAAAAATCTAAAAGTCAAAGTTATAAACAGAAAACAGATAGATGAGGGCATGCCAGTGAAGTGTTTATTTAAATAAAAGAGGACGGCAATGCTGTGAAACAGAATTGGTATGCATGAAAGCACGGCTTTGGCTGACAAGCCTGCCTGGGTCCTCATCATTAAAAATATACAGTAGATGCCTTTGCAACCTAGTTCTGCAAACTAGGCTGTACCTTGCACAGAATGACAGACAGAACAAGAAGAGGGTAAAAGGGAGAGGGGAGAAGGGGAAGAACCAGTAGTACTAAGCTGGATTTTAATTGGCTGTATGCTTTTCATCAGTCCCAGAAGAGACAATATTTATGAGTTTGATCTTTCTACGTTGCTCCAAAGTAACAAGACTGCGGGGTATAATGTGACATGCAATGAATCCTCTTCTTTTTTCTTGCAGTGCATGATATTTTGCACGCTCTGCTGGATTTATTCTGACGCCTTTTTTCTTTGCATTATTTCAAGGTTAGCCTGGATTCCATGAGACGTGTGATGAGTGATGTATCATCAGCTGTCGCTGCAACATCACAGATCTGAACAGCGATGGTATCTATTAGAGAAATGGCTGTTGTCAATAAAAAGTTAGAAAACATTTAATAATCTGCGCCGAGGAGCGCTGTGTCCCGACTTACTGGTATTTGCTAAGTTTTGATCTCCCAACTGTACTTTAGAAGAAAATAGAAGCACTCAGCTGCAGTTATTTGGAACCGAACAAAAAGGAAAGTGCTATCCTGCCTAAACTATCATCATTTGCATTCATTTAACTGTATAATGAGCAGCAGGGCCAGGTGGAGACAGAACAGAAATGTTTAACCAAACAATGGGAATCAGATTAAGATATCTGTGGAAATAGCTTGCATAATAGAATACCCAGACAGATAAACCATGCTATGGAATTATTGATGAGGTTTTGCAGCCCTGATGGAAATGTTTGCTTAACCTGACCTTGGGTTAATCAAAATTTGAGAGATGCTGCTGTGAGGGATAAGTCACTGTCCTTACCTCTCAGTGTAAAGCTGATGATTCACACAGTAGCATACCTGAAATACATCCAATACAACCTTAGTGCCAAGAATATATGCAGCTGCTATTAAAATACCAATAAAAATCTGTCTGAGGCAATGTAGAAATGCCATCTGTTTATAAAGAAAAACTAATATCTTCTAGTATATAAAGACAAAAAAATCTGTGTTTTGGTGAGCGGCATTTACTTGATAGTTAATCACATCTTCTTATAAATGCAAAATTATTCTTACTTATAGAAGATATTCAGCAGACGTTCTGTCTCAACTATGCTTTAAGCAGGTACCTTTGGACAATTGTTAAAAAAAACAAAGACTCACAGAGTGAAAGAACTGGCAAATATCCTCCCACACATCTACCCACTCGAGCACCTTCAGATGCCCACGAACACCGTGATGCATAGTCTTCAGCAGACTCTCTGATTTAACTCAATAACACTTGACCTGCACAGTACAACAAAAGTGCTGCGAGGGTTCAGCTCACATGTGCAAAACAAAAAGTTGGACCTGGAAGCATGTGGTCATTAAGATGCGCGTTGCCAGTAATGTGAGGGAATGAGGGAAATCACAAGCCAATGTATACGCCCACTTCCTAAACACTTAGCTGCCCAAAAGCACACATGCACGTGCACCCAGAAGAACCTAGGTAATCTGAAATGGTTTGACTTTTATAAAGTAACAGCTGGCATTCGCGCTGTCCAAGACAAGGGCCTTGATGCAAGCCCAGAGGAAGCGCAGATAGTTCAGTTAATCTTGCATGCTCCCACTCGGCCACGGCATAAAAGACTTTTCCTCTGGGCAACTTTACCTGAATTTCACCTTCCCACACAGCAGAAAAAGCAGCAGCCCCTCCAGTGTCTGATTTCAGCCTCCCTACATCCATACAAACAGGGCAGCACTTCAGGCAGGACTCTGACTTTACTTCCAAGTTTATACGTCAGTCTCACAAAAGTTTCAATCCACTTCCCTGAGGCAGCATGAGAGTGAATATGATATGCTTTAAAAAATAAAAATAAAAAAATGGGCCACACACTGTGAGAGACCAGACAGAATGAGTTGTAGTCTTCATGTGTAGCACTGAAAGCATTTTATGTGATTTGAGCGAGAGAAGCAGTAACTGTGGGAAGTTTTAAAATGAAACTGCTGTAACTGAACGGAAAAGAAGCTCCTTTGATTATGAGCTCAACCAGTCTGCATGCAATGTGACAAAAATTCCCCTACCTTTCTTTTCCAAGCCACTGACTATGTACTTAGACATTTCTCAGGCCTGATACCTTGAACAGTTACCTCAGTTAAAGTATTTAGGGTATTGTTGTTAGAACCTCATCAGCTTTATGTTAATATTAGATTGGCTTTGCAGCAGATTGAGACCGCAAAGTAAATAAATTATACAATATAGACTACTGCGGGATGAACACAGTCTGGATGCTAAAAAGTAGGCCCACAAAACTAATTTTGATAACCTGGTGTCTCCAACCTCTAATCCTATTGAGGCCTTAGGAAAAAATCTCAAGCAGAAAATACCAACGAGAGTGGAGTTACAGAATTGTGGGAATTCAGATACCCTCAAAATTAAGTTGTCCACTATCGTTCTCCACTCCAACTTCCACTTTCCATCACTGCTACAATCCCATTGGACACAAGTTGTTGAGGTCAACACATATTTGGGTCAAAAATGTAATTTATTTTAAGTTGTGCTTCACAGCCTGTCAGAAAATCAGTGTAGTGTTCACAACTATGGCCCATGTAGCCGCCTGAGAGAATGTTGCCTCTGCCCCCAGTGGAAATATTGGATTTGCTGTGCTCAGTGTTGAACTTGTGATTGTTGTGTGTTCGCCGCCGTGCCTGGTTGTAGTTTCAAATAACTCCAGTTGTGAAGCAGCGACGCGAGGGACAGCTGTGAGGTGTGAGGTGAGGGTCACATGGATGGTGGGGAGAGCTGAGACAGCAACAGCACCCGAGCAATAGCACCTGAAGTAAGTTTGTGGTTTTACAGACATATTACAGGCCATTAAGGTGTGTTTCTTTTTTTCTCTTTTTTTGGCAAGTTTTGGGCAGTTGGCAAGCTAGCAAAAAAGTTTGGACGACCAAACTTTTTTGCATGCTGCATGCTGGTCCAGTGCTGAGTGGCAGTGCGTGCGTCTGTGTGAGCATGTTTACACGCAACATACAGAAGGAAATCAAGAAGGAATATCTCGTGTTATACTTTCACATTTTAATATAGATAAGTATAGATAAATTATACTTTAATGATACTTTTGACAATACTTAGTGCAGTCAGTGCTCCATTAAAGCATTAGTGTTTGTGCTCTGGCTTTGTCTAATGGGAGATACTTCTCAATAAAAAATTAATCCAATAAAGTCCAATAACATAATGAGTTCCAAGATGGAACTTTAAATTTTCTATCAGTTATAGCTATGCCAAAATTGCCTAAGGTGTCATATTATGTTGGATTCCTCAGTCGTACCCAAGTAATTGCCATTCTGAATATGAATCTTGATATCAAACATCATATGTTAAACGCTGTCCCCACGCATTTTGCGAGGACACAGGTGGAGGTGCTGTTAGTGACATCTGTAAAAGCTGTGATGGAGCGACAGTCTTCAATGCGGCTTTCAATCATCAAAGACATGTTACTGAAACTGCTGAGCAGCCTGAGATCAACACTGAGCTTGTTGCACTCCCAGAGAGCTCCAGGGCACCTGGTTGCTGTCCTGCTCTCCGTCAGGTGTGATCACACACGCCGGTATCTTCTACCACAGCCTGCTGGGAGCATGAGAGTCGGGTGAACAGGGGTGATTGTGGCAATAAAAGAGACTCACATTGAGGCCTCTGTGTGCACTGCCTCTCTAAGCCGCTTTGGTCTGCAGCTTTGCACTTTTTCAAAGTGCTGGCTTGTGCCATGGATTCTAAGCTTGCCACTCTGGGGCCAGCAGGCAGTCAAGGGATATACAGAGTCAGAAAGAGATGGAGAGAGACAGATGGACAGACGTACAGAGACGTAGGTATGAAGGGGATGATAGAAGGAAGATCACAAGTACCTCTGATAGCCAAGGGGCATTTGTGTGTTTATGAAACACTCAGGTTCACATAAACAAATGGAACGCACACACACGCACACACACACACTCCTCATCTCTCAGACCCCCTCTGGCAAAATCTCCCTAGTGTTCATAATTTGATTTCAGATCCGTGCCACAGCATTGACTGTGCATATGGGTGAGGAGAACGAGCAGCAGTTCTTGCTCTTTCCCATGTTCTGGCTGTCCAGATCGCTCACATTATTCCAAACTTTGCTCTCTCCTGATGCTGATGAGATTGAAAGTGCAGGCCTATTCTTATTTTGTCATGGAGCCTCTCAGTTCTTCCTCTTTATCGTCTCTGTTTGCAGCATACAAGGCTACGCTCTCATCCTCTTTTCTCAAAGGATTAGACATGCTGAGTGTTGAGGGCCACTGCATACAGAACAGCTGGGGATAAGAAGAAAGCAACCTTAGTGTGGACTCCAGGATGCTGATTGGGTTCCACATTTAACAGGAAGTGAAAGACAACAGATAGGAGAGGGGGGTGGCACGCAGCTGCTCTGTGGTTGAATATTGGCATATAAGGGGATTTTTCAAAACTCTAGGTTACATTCCATTGCCGATAACGAACAGTGTGGACTCTGCAGTTTCAATAGCTGCTCATTAAAGTACAGTAAAAACTCATCCCCTGTAATGTGTATTAATCATTAAGAAGCTGCTAATGCAGGAATAGGTAGAAATACTTTCCATAATTTACTTTTCATTTACTTTTGTTATAAACAAATTTCCCTCTTTCATTGATCTCTGCACAAACATTTAATATGGAAATTAAGCAGCAGCTAAAACACCGTGAGAGTGAAGCTTATGCAGGACATCCTGGTGTGGAACTCCACTGACCACTACTAGATGCAAACTGCAACTGAGTTGCATTCAAAAAGGCTCATCTCCTTTTCAATGAGACATTAAGTAATCATCCTAGAGTTACTTGTAGTTCTTCGGGTATTTAAAAGTAAAATGGAAGTCAGAGTCTTAGGCTTTCAGGCCCCTCGTCTGTAGAAGCAGTTCCCAATTGGGGAAGTACCTTTAATATTAGGTTTAAACTTTCCTTTCTGACAAAACTTACACTTAGGGATGGATCAGGTGACCCTGAAGCCAGAAGTTTTCCTTCTCGCTGTTGCCAAGTACTTATTCATAGGATGCTGTCTGATTGTTGGGGTTTTCTCTGTATTATTGTTGGATTTTTACCTTACAATATAAGCACCTTGAGGTCAGAATTGAATGAACTGAATTAAATTGGCCTCCTATTATGCATGCAGATTTATAAGCTTATGAAGTGTAAAGTATGAATGTATGATATGAGTCTGCTGCTTCTTGACCTTTAGCCTAAGTTTGTTATTAGGCATTTACAGGATGTCTACAAAGTTGCTAGCTCTTGTTTTATACAAGGAAGATGAGGGGGTTTATAGAAAATGAACATTCTCCATTTCTTAGATGAAAGGTCCTGGCTCCAAATGTGAAGCCATTTCATATAATAATGCATGAGTGAACTTTAGACATAAACTTGAATGGTATGCTCCTCTGTGGACCCACAACAGTGCTGAAATATCGCAAAATGCCTCCAGCTTGCATTTTGACTACATCAGAGACAACATATTAAGATACTTTACACATAACTTAATTTCCTCTATGTCTTTGCCACCTGCAGCGGATGCCAGAAAATGTGACAGAAGATGCTTTAGCTATTCCATTTCTCTGGGGTTGTTGCCACAGGTTTTTGAATGACTACTACCCAGTAGCCTTAACATTCTCAGTAATGAAAGTGTTTGAGAAAACTATTTATAAAGCTATTCTCTGGAAGACTGAAAACACCTTGGCTTCCTTGCTGTTGGCAACACGGAGGAGGTGGAGAGTGGCACTTTAACCCCTTTGAGCTACCACTGCAAAGACCCAGAGGGACTGAAGACTCATGCAAACCTGTTGCTTATACACATTATTTTCATATTATACCAACTTTAGCATCTCTGATGGGCACTGAGCTCATCATTCAGATTTCAGCACATCTGTAGGTCCAGTCTCTTCACTGTGTAGTTCTCATATGAATGACTGCCTAGGCATTTCAAGGACAGCGGTACTATTAAGATCACAGATGAACAAGTTATCCTGATGATCATGTGAGCCTATAGAAAAGGATTTTTTTAACTGGTGTGGGAATTCTTTTCAGCAGTAGGACTTAAAAATGAATAGTTAAGCAAATGACTTTGGGAGTGTATGACCTCACTCAGCTGTCAGCACAGTCAGGAGACGGTCATCATATATACAGGAATTACTACTGGAATTACTGATTCCCCTGTGGAGCTATTATACTTATACTGTACTACACATACACATAGTATCCACCTCCTCTATCTTTTTCCACAGTATTTTCATATTTTAAAGTATAACTGTCCATACAGGGACTGCACTGCTGGGGAATTTTGTGGTGTGGTCTTAATAAGTTAATGGTTAGAATGTCAAGTACAGGACATCATTAACATGAGTCTGAGTGAGTGCGAGTGACTGAGCGTGCAAAGAGATACAGAAAGAGCAAATTTGAAATTTTATAGCAACCCAAAAAAGCAGGCAGTGGGAGAAAGAGGTTAAACATTACCGACAGAAAAAAGAATGTAATGTATGAATATTGATGTGCTTTGATATGATTGGCAGGTGGGTTTTTTGTGTTAGTGTTAAAACACCACACCATGCCAATGACTGCTTAGCGCCTAATGCACGTCCAAAAAACATGAAGCAGCATTTGAATTTGGAGATAAGATTAGATGTCATCAGGCGCAAACATGTTGGAGATATATGACATGCTGTATAAGTCAGTGCACAGTTCTCTTGCTTTTTAAATTAATCACTTCTTTTTATTATACTATTGAGTTATTTTGAGTATTAGTCTTGTCATTCTCATAAGCACACCTACCAGTACTTGGATGGTACTCGTTACATTCAAAAAGCCAAGTGTGTAACACTATACTAGTGATCTTGGCTTGAAAAAGAGGGACCGTCAACCAATTTTCTGCCAACAGAAGAAGGATAAATCTTCAGCACCAATGGTGATATCAGTGTTAGGTAGCTAGTTAGCAGTGGCACCTTTTGTGTGAGGCATTGCAGCGCATGGTGCAGGGTCATTTTCAGTACAGACGTTTTGAAGTTTGGTACATGCTTGATGTGTTCTTTATAAAAGTATCTAAATTACTATATATATTTCCTTCAATAACCTGTAAAGAGCAGCAAGATCAAAGCAATCGAAATACAGCACTTGAGTAAATGTGTTGTCTACTACTACTGGCATGAGCACAGTGAAAAGTGTGTAATTTGGTGTAACAGGCTAAATTAAAACACACAATTTGGCTGCTGAAGATTTCGCACACACAAACAGTTGGTGTGTATGCCGGGCCAAGGCTCCAGGCTAAAGCATGCTTCTCTAGGCAGTACAAAAGTAAAAAAGTAAGCGGGTGTCTGAAATGTTAATACAGTTCTTCTCCGTTTCAAGCTCTCCACCTGAATTGAGTTGGATCAACAACAGGGAAGCTTGGCATGCAGATCTGCAATCCAGGTTGCCGGGTTTTGTGTGGTGTGCAAGTCCGGTGCCCTAATGTATTTTGAGAGGAACACAGCTATACCAGCCGGCTGTGAACTAAGACACATACAGTGTAACCTATACAAGTTAGTTCATTCTCAGAGATCATAAAATTTGCAAATCAAACCTTTCTGTGCACCTGTGAGTCTTTTCCCCCCAACCTTTTCCTCACCAGGTGCTTTTGAACACCTGTAAAAGCAGTATCTAGTGGTTTACATCTGAAGCCCTACTGGATTAACATAAATAAATAAGAAGCAGGCATTTATAAAATGTTTTGTGTTAACTAACAGATGCAGCTGGCTGTGACTTGAAATTTAGAGAGACAATGGGATCAGTAAACAGTAGTACATGTGATATTCATCAAATCTCTTCTCCTCTTGAATATTTTCATATTTAAAAAATGGCTGAGTTATTGTGCTGAAATAATGAGAACGAGAGGAGAACGGAAGCTGGTTTGCAATGCATGCATGATTCTGACATCAGAATATTGGGATGACTATTTTTTGTATCCTCTAATTTCATCATGCTCCACTTTTGTCTTCCATTATGTATTTATTTGGAAGTTCAAAGGGCCAGTTTTATACTTAATGCATTCTTTTTCCTTTGGATATTTAATGGCTCCTGAAATGCCAAAATGAATTAACTCCTTTGTCTAAACGTACAGTGCATTTTCTCATACCCATCTGTTTTTTTTCCCCCCATAGACAGTTTCCAATTATCTCTGCTTAATGCGTCATAACATCTTTCTATTGGTTGGTACTCCAGCCCCCGATGCTTAAATCACTCAATTCAGCTCTGGTTTCAGCTTTTTAAATAACAGCACTCTGTTTAATGCCTCTTTTCAGTAATAAAAAGTCCAAATGAGGAAAAAGCGTAGGTGGAAAAGAATTCTATTTCTTAAATTTCATCTGTATTGGTATAATATTTGTAATGCTGCAAATATTTCCTATGTGCTACACCTCATGTATTACTGCTGTTTTTTTCTTGGCCCAGTATCTTGTGTGTCAAAGGCTGAAAAGCGGCTAAAGAGATTATAGAACACGCTGCCTTGAGCCTGCAGTCTAAACCTCAGTCTATATCCACAGAAAGCATCCAGACAAAGACACTGCCGCTCTAATGATATCACAACACTGAGGGATATGTTAGATCTGAATCAGCAAACAGTGGGAAGAGTGGCAATAAATTACAGTATGTGCTCTCCGTGCTTTATATGTATGGCTAGACTTACTGAACATATCAGCCAAGAAAAATGCTTCGGTGATAGCAGAAGATTAAGTCATGCATAAATCACTGTGTGGCCAGCATGGATCCATATAATCCAAATAACTGGTCTGATTCTGACACTGAGGTAATCAAGTTACCTTCGCTACAGTACAATCAGAGGCATCAGTGGCAATGCATGAATGCATGAATGATGGCATGGGTTGCTTGGCTTAATCAGCGTCATTTTAAAAATCTGAAATGTGAGATCCATCATTCGAGATCATGACTACAGCAATATAACATCCCGCTATCAGATGAATGAATGAACTGACAGAAACTGGTCCACAGCACAGCACCAATGACATCAGGTAACACATGATGACAAGTACATAAACTGAAGAACAAGACCTACTCTCCACGGCATTTCCACCTTGACCTTTTTATTCCCATCTCAGCCTCCAAGCTGCTGCCAGTGTAGAGTAAGTGCTCAGGCACTGATCCCAGTGTTGTAGGGCACAGCCTGGGAGCATTTCTGAGTAGCAGTACACAACTCCCCTTCAAAGGGATATTCCTACCATAAACATTTTGAAAACTTGTGAGTGCAACTGCTTTTTATTCCTGTGGGCACCATTTACAAGCCAACCAAGCAGCATCAAACAAAGAACTGTAATGAGCTCGTGCAGAAGAAATGGAAGAAGGTAATGGCTGTGCAGCCAAGACGGCATACATTTAAAAATTATCCTATTTAACGGGAGATGAATTGTTATTTTTATGGAATCTGGAAACTAATGTTGTTTGTAATTGAACTTCACCGTGTTTACAAAGGGCTGTACCACAGGTTAGAGGAAAGAGAAGCTGTGTTACACCAGCAAACACATCCTTTCAAATTCTGTGCAAACAACAAAGAAGCTTGCGGCAAAAGAGCCTAATTGTGTGATCTGATCTGTGACTCAGTATTCTGGGAGAAGTTGTCTCTTACCCTTGAAACCAAAGCAGACATTTCTGGCTCAACTTTTACCTTTTCTCTGCCTTTAAAAAGCATTGATCTGCTGACCTTCTCTCATAATGCAATTGCAAAAAGAGACTCCCTATACAGCCAGATCGTAATACTACTACAATCACATCTAGCTCTTCAGAGAACAACTTTAGAAACACAAGACTGAGTAATGCCTTTAAATACTGCTGTCACATTAGCTGAAACCATATATTACGCTAATGCCACGTTGCGACTTCCGTAAAACATCACACTTTGCTTCACAGCTGGAAAATCTGAGTTTTTAATGGTTTGCAGGGAAACCATGGATTATCAGCTTTGCAGGTTTGCTGTTAATTCCAGAGCAACAGATGTAGGAAATTAGGAAATCTGATACAAATCAGCTCAGGGGTTTTTATAGCAAAATGAAAAATTGAAGTGTAATGGAATTAAACTGAGTTGCTGGTGTTGCATATGCTTGGTTATAATGACATGCACTTCACTGTATGTTCCCCAAAAATGTAATGAATGTTTTGTTGTACTGTGAACCATTGCCTCTGTAAATCAAGAATTTTCACAAGTTAAAGAGAAATTTCTCCATGTATTGTGTACAGAAAACAGAGAGAGCAGAGATAAAAAGCATTTGATAGCTCATGGGAATTAAGACAGGTAATTTTTCCTCTAATTGTCGCTCATTTGGGGCTAAATACAGATATAGATGGTAATAAGAAATTGTCTTTCACCCACAGTCGCAGGATGCCCTTCAAAAACGATCTCTCAACAACTCCACTTTGCAATCAGACAGCTGTCAAAATCATCTTCCAGTGAGCATCAAATGATCGGCCCTCAGTATCTCAGTGAAGCTTTGCCAGCACCAACAATAAAGTGGCTTTTAATTTCAAAGAAAGCAAATGCTTTGTGACTCTATGATTGTTTTCCCTCACACAGCCAATCACTGTTTTTTCTTCTCACCTCTCAGCTCCTCTGAATACAAATCACTTAGGACTTTTGAGACTGATTTGTTTACTCAGAAAGAGTGAAGGGCGACATCTGCAAAGCAGGATCATCATAATTTTAGCACCTCTTTTCCGTAAAAGGTTCTTTTTGGAAATGAGATTTGTTTTAAGAGAACATCGGTTGCTTTTTCTTCTTGGCAATGCTAATAAGAATTGCTTGCATCTGTTTAAAGTGCCAATCACTTATTAAAATTATCAGTATTACCACTACTTTGTGGTGTAATGTAGATGCTTATGTCTAAACTGGCATAAACAAGTACTAAAAATATGTCTTCTCTTCTGTTTTGTTTTGTGATTAAATATTTCTATGTGATACAAAAAAAATAAAGCAGTGTTTCTTTAATGAAATTAAAACAGTAAGAAGAGGTAAGTGGTAACAGAATTGGACATTGATTGGCAGATAGCACCTTACCCCACTCTTACACTGGAACTGATGAAAGCACGATTTGTTTGGATGACATTCAGCTTGTTGTACTGAACACCTCAACAGAATTAAATCTGACAGTTGCATTTCTGTACCACTGGAGAGAAATGGGCAAATTTAATCACATCCTGTTGACAACATCACCCATCCAAAACTAAGTGATTGATCCCGAGAAAATTTAGGTCAGTAATTAATTTTTCTCAGAGACTGTCACTAAATTAGGAATCCTCAACAACACATTTAGCACTAAACCATACCTTAGGCAATTTCTTTGAAGAATAAAATTTCGATTTTACTATCTATATGCTATTTTACTCAAACAAAGCACAGTTATGAGATTATGCGTGACTGACAAAGGCTATAATTGAGGCCACGATGGCTGACTGTGAAACCAAGTCAGACTCAAAATGACTTCCAGAGGCTTTTTGTGCTCAGGGAAATGTGGCCACAGTGATTGGAGACAATGGGAGAGCTCCTATTGTCTGTTGACTGCTGGACAGGAAATTAGGCTTGGCATCAAAATCTGCATGTTGGGGTGTTAATTGTCTCCCTCTACACTCAGAATAAAAAGTGATTTTCAGAGAATTAGTAGCCTTGTTACAGATCATATATCCATCCTTGTATTAAATGAGGATTGGTTGCAGTGGCAGGGTTCCCAGCCTGCACTGAACATGACAGGATTGTCTAGGCACTGAGCCAACAGCGTAATATTGTTTGGTATGGACATAGGGAGGTCATGTCTTACCTGTAACATTCAATTTAATTAAATCACCAGCCCCAATTCCATCGGACAAACTGATGTTTATGAGTACTGTTGTGCTTGTTCTCACACTTTATGGAGCAGATAAGTCAAAATGAGGTTGCTAGTTGCCAAGAAATTCCCCAAAGGTGCTCGTGCCACTCTCTAATCGCGTCTGTGCAATCTGTTCCATTTACTGAGGGATTGAAAGTTGGAGCTCAGTTTTTTTCCCTTGGCTTTTATTTTGACTAAATGTGTGCAGTAAGAAGTCAGAGGCACACCTAACGGTCAGGCTTATCTTTGAGATGTTAAATATTTCTTTGTGTATCAAACTGGCTTACGGTTTGCTAATTCGGAGCCAAATGGGTGAGTGTTTCACTGTGTTACAAGTTTATTGCTGCACCGTGTGAAATAAAAAAAAACCCCAAACAGACAATGCAGACTGTTTGATGATAATAACTGAATCGTGTGCTATCCTTTTTATGCATTTGTGTGCAAATTCAGTTCCTCCACTGAGGCTTCTGCTGCCACAACTCAAATAGTTAGCTGGAAACTGATCATATGACTGCTTGATTGTGGCAAAAATAATAATGTGGAGGCCCTTGAATTTTAATAAGAACTCTACTAAAAATTAATAAAAAATAAATAAATTGATCCAAACACAAAATCAAAGCACTGTGAATACAGCAATCTGAATTGCTTCAATTGTTTTAATAATAATTATTGGAAGCCAGAGCTGTAATTATAATTAAAACTCAATAACTGCCCAGCTCCAGCTGATCAACCTGTAATTTCATACTATATTCCCATTAGTTGTAGTAGATAAAGGTCATAGCAGTCACAATGTGAAATGGTAATCCAAAACTCCTGACCCCAAATTTGGTCTATCTATAAATCTCTTTTACTGTGTGATGTACAGCAGTAGCTGCAACCACAGTCATTCCTTTGGGAGAATCCAGAAGGCATATACCCAGTCATGCCATGTTCTCTCTCTTTCTTTCTGCTTATCCTAATGACCTTAAGTATCCCCCCCCCAAAAAAAAAAATATGTCTTTTGCAAATGAGGCAATTGAAATTCTCTGGAATATCTTCTCTAACATTTGCCAGTGGTTCTAGTTCAGCTTGACCTGGGGCAAGAGGACACTTGGTGAAAATGTTAAGTGTATACAAGTGTTCCACCATTGTTGTCTCATTGCCAAATTAGTCTGGGTCTCCTCAGGTGGGTGGGAGTTACTTTTGTGATTACTGGAGAGGGAGAGTCCTCCTAAAATAAGCTTGGGCTGCGGATCATCTATCCTCCAACCTTTGACCTTTAAGTTCTTCTTTTTTTATCAAGTATTGCTTTCCTCCCTTTCCCTAAATTAGACTTTCTGAAGGACTCATTACACCTTTGTAATCACGGTGACTCCTTTCCTTACTGAAGGTGCATATTAGTGGCAGTGATGGCTTGCTCTGTCCATTTCAACTCAAGAAACTTGAACTCACTACAGTTGATATCTATAATCTGTGATCTTAAACCATGATCTTGACGCTAACAGAGGATCTTAATTACGCTTCAGGAACTCCAGGGTGTCACAACTTATCTAGTAACATGTGAGTTACAAGGTTTGGACTTGGCTTTAAAGTTCCAAGTTGCATTAGCTAACCCCTAGTTTTTGTTACAATGTTACAATCCCAATAAAAGGCTTTAAACAGTTCTATTTATTTGCACTGATATGAACCAAGGCAGTACTGTCCTCTTGGTGCCACTAGTAGGCCAAAAGGTGCATAATCATTCTGAACACTGACAAACTTCAGGTAACCCACATTCCATTGCTTACTGCTTGCTTTAATGTTAATATGGTTTCTAAAATCTGTTTGTATAAAGAACTGATAATATTCTAAACCTGTCCTTACAGCAGATATGCTTGCTGTCTTCCCAGCATGCACATCACCGATTCAGTTAGCATATGTACTAGTTTTTTCTTTTTCTTTTTTTCAGCAAGAGGCCCATAACAGCAGTAGAAACCTGGGGTTGTTTGCGTCTGTGTTCACACATGTAAAGAATTTCTTGGGTGACTGCTGACAGCCTGGATGTTGTCTCTTCAAGGCACAGTATCTCTTTTCACTGAGAAAGGGACACTAATAGTAATGACAGAGCAGGAAGCATGCCGGGGAGGATGGGACATAAGCTGCACAAGAACAAATTTCCGTTCTGCCAATGTTCTCTACCATATAATTCCTATGTGTACTGTCAGTGAGTCACATAGTATCTCCCAAAGATTAAGGTCTCATAAAGGGAATATAACATAGCATGATATTATTATTACTGGCACGGTGGAAAACCCCACCAAAAAAACAGACCAACTGGGAAACTTAATTATCTGTCGTGTGACATTTGGCCAGCCTGTTTTTAAAGCCTTCGAGGCAAAACTACTAATAATCCATCCTCTCTCTTCAAACAGTTTAGGTATGTCTTCAAAAGGCTGTACTTGTGCTATCACATTACGATCTTGGGCTCTAAAACTACTGCAGTGCAGATCCACATATGATACACATTAGACTTACTGACATATTCCCACTTGGCTTCATTAACTCCAAAACCCCTTCTAGGAACATGAAGGAAGTGGCAGAGATTTCATAATAGCTATGATTACAAATGTCGCTGAGAATTATTCAAATTCTATCTGGGGGGGTACCTTAAGATTTGCATGACTATTAGATGACACACACCTCCGGGTCTCATGATTGTTGATCTATTCTAAGCCAAAGCCAAGTGATGTTTCTCCTGTACATGCAAGATAAAATCTTATTGAATCCACAGATTAACGTCACTTATCTGCTTTGGAGAAGAAACACTAATATTTTGCCCTGAGTTTCCAGATGACCCTGACCAAATACATCCAAAGTACTTCGAGGGTTGAGGGGTGTGCTGGGATTTTGTGATGGGATTTCATGCCCCAGTGGGAATATTTCCATAAGCTTCAAGAAATGCATATGGAAAGCACAAGGGCTGATCACTTCGTGTTCCCCGGTGACTCAGCACAGAGGTGGAGATAAACACAAGGGTTCATTTGGAGGAGCTTCCAGATGAGAACAGCCGACTGCAGAACAGGTCAGCTCAGTGGCCTTGCCTTTAGCTAACAGAGCGATTGTCAGTGCTTTTGAAAAGCAAACACAAACACACACACATGCGCGCACATGCGCACGCGTGCACAGAGAAATTCTGAGGTGACTTTGCACAAAAAGGAACATGAGTGCATGTTTGTGAAAAACAAAATTGATTATTCGCTGCACTTAGCTCTACCATTACTTGGCACAAATACTTTCTCTGTCCTGCAAGCTTATTACATATAAATCAATAAAAGAGACATCTCATTCCAGTTTTGCCAGGAATCTTTTGGATTTCCACACTACACCATGACCCAGATACCAGAAATCTTACATCATTACCTGTGACAAATGATTCTGTTGCACTTACTGAAACAGTTGGATTTTTTCCCCATTCGACTGTTTATCACTAGCTACCAGCTTGAGGTGCCACCTATTAGAAATCTTTACTCACCTGCCACAGGCAGTAAGTAAGACGGAGCGACCAACAGGAACCATATCATAGTATCTGTATTGATAATCAGGCCATGTGGGGTTTATTGATATGTATTGTTTTCCTACTTTCTAGAGTGTGATACTGAAAGCTAATTCCCTTGCCTGAATAGAGTTGATAGAAAACACTTAATGCATTTGCTTTCCTAATTAGGAAACAGATAAGTGAGTGGCCACTGATGATTCGGGTATTCTGCGAGCACCTGTCTTTCTGCAGATCTCCAGACGGCACCGGTACAATGGCTGGTTTAACAGCCATTTAACGTTGCAATCACTACACACCCTAGACGATAATAAAAGGCACTGTGCATTTACTTTGAAATCGACTGAAATCATCTGCTTTTGAAGATGGTGAAAGAGGGACGAGGAAACCAGGGGAAATAACATTAAGGAGAATGGGCATCAGACTCCTCCTCTGTCATTTTATAGCCTTTTGAGAGAGATACAGTGATGAAAGACAAAGAAGGGGCACACTAGGTGAGGGCATTTCAACCTGTGCAGCTGTCATCAGGTAAACAAAGTATGAAGATTGCTTTTTTCCCCCCTGAACGTATTGATCTAAATGTCAACTCGAATTCTTTGCACTGAGGAAAATATTTAATATATTATTGCTATTGTTCGGTCTTCCCTTTTTACAAACTGCACCACTACCTCATAACGGCAAATTTATTATGAATTATGAGGTTAGGAATTGGCAATAATAAATTAAGCCCTGAAACAATATACCCAATAGCATAATGAGTGTAAAATCATTGTAAGTGCAGCGAAAAACAATGTTTTAATAAGTGCATGGTAAGACTGAAAGCTCTGCACAATTCTGAGCACACTTTGATTTTATACATCTATAGGTGAGGCTAAATATCCAGGTCATTCGCACTGTAGGGAAGACTATTACAAATAAACAGAACCGAGTGGATCTTCTTATTTAGTTGGTGTATGAAAATATTTGATTTGCGAGCAATGGCCAAAGCTTTGAGCCATTAGATCTGGGGTCAAAAATGGGGAGGGGAAAGTGGGGGATGAATGTTGCATGAGGCGTTCATTTATTAGAGCCATTTGTCTGTGCAACAGGAGACAACTGTGACTTTCTGGAAGAGTGAGACTATTTACAGCTATTGGCAGACTGCTGCAAACACCCTCTCTCTCCCGCAGGGCATCTGTCTGGTAATCCTCCCAATGCATCGCCTTACCTGTGACAAAAGGAGACTGACTGCACCAAGCTGCAGAACAGTGTGTGCCTGCCAAATGCTAATTTACATGCATTTCTTCATTACCTGAACACATGCGTATCACAATCACACAAAATTATATTCTCTAAATACTCTGTTACATTTTGTGAAAGTTTTTTTCCCCCCAATAAAATACCATGAAATTTAACAGGCTAATAAATTGTGGTTTAAGAAGGCATAATCCAGGAGAATAGGGATTCATTTTACTATGGGTTTACATTATTATTATTTTTTTGGGTTTTTTTTAAAGTTTCGTTTTCACTGACTGCTTACATGCATACATTTAGGCACAAATGCCACTGTTACTGGTTAGTTTGAGAAAAAGATCATAGTTTGGGTTTTAACATAACTACCTATGACAGAGGGTTCTCTGCTATTTTCTGTTGTCACAAACTGGCTCAAAGTGGGTTACAAGGAGGGAGTCCACGCAAGAAATTTACTTAAATACGAACTGATTTATTAAACATAACCCGACAAGGTCACCAAGGCAAAAAGGTCACCCATAGGTTGACGTCAGGTGGAATGGAAGAAAAAGGATGAGCAGTTTATCTAGGCCAGCTTTTATAGCCTGCAAGACACAGGCGAGCAGAGATGGGCAGTAGCGTAACACGGTACTGTAATCCGATTACTTTTTTCAAGTAACGAGTAAAGTAAGGGATTACTATTGCAAAAAAAGTAATTAGATTACTGTTACTTTCCCGTAAGCACGCTGGGTTCCTGCGTTACTAAACCGTGATTTTGTTTGCGAGAGTGTCTCATGACAATGACGTAAGCGCGTGCGACGTTCGTGGTAACAGACGTGTGCAGATCAACAATGGATAATATATCGAGTACGGGAGAGAGTACGACTGTGCAGCGTTTAAGGCGTGGAAGTACTGACGTTACTTTGAGTTTGATTTAGTAACAAGTGACAAAAACATTAGCGTCCGCTGTACACTGCGTGGGAAGAAAACTTCTTCTTGCAGCGAAAAAACCCCCTCTAAGCTTCTGAGAAAGTACCTAGCACTCTGCCACGGGAATGTGAAATTCACAGAGAAACCCCCGGATCCTCCCACTGACAT
>VUQG01003085.1:0-14963 GCA_015106755.1 Etia nguti
TCTCCAGAAGAAGCTCCAAAGGCTCTGGCTCAGACTGAAGACTTTCAGACGCTTTTGTTTGAAATATCTTGAAGTCCAAAAGCATCTGTGTTGTCTCGTCTTCCCTTCT
Source organism: Etia nguti (assembly GCA_015106755.1). NCBI lineage: Eukaryota > Metazoa > Chordata > Actinopteri > Cichliformes > Cichlidae > Etia > Etia nguti. The sequence goes on from VUQG01003085.1 coordinate 110, forward strand.
AAAAGTCTAGGAGAGACATTTTTGTGTTAATTTGTCAGAGTACTTAATAACGTTTAGAGGATGGGAGAAAGCGCCTCTGTGCCTGTCACCGTCATGGCAGCTGCTTCATCTGTGCTGAGCACTGAGCCAGCCAATGAGTCGCAGCTATCAAAAGTCATAATCTCTGTATTTATGTGGCCGGTAGCCGAGCTGGCAGGTCTTCAGTCACAGAACAAACTGGATCCACGACCTGCCAAAGCGGCGTCCGAATCAATAGATCCAGTTACAGTAAGAGGCCGTTTATCTCATCATCTCGGAAGGAATTACTGCTCGCTCAGTGGCTCTCTCGTTGCATTCTGGGAAAGCTGACAGACGCTGGGAGCTCTGTGGCTGTGGCGGAGGGTTGTTGAACGTGTAGGTAGGGGTCCAATTTTGAGGATAAATGATGGTGGATTTTTTGTACAGCGACTGGAATAGGAGCTTGCCTTTCTTCATTTATTTTTAACAGTTTTATTTTTTATTTTCTGCTCAGTTTTATATTCATTGCTCTGCTTTTCACTCCATTTTGTCTTTTTTTGTTGCCTTCTGTCCATTGCTGCTTTTTCCTTCTTTTTTAAATCTCCTCTTAGTTTGTGATTTCAGACTTTTTTTCTTGCTGCTTAACATCATTAAAACTTTCCACAATCCTTGTCTCTTCTGCACCTTATTCCCAAATTTTTTTGAGTGCGGACTTTTCCCTCATATTAAAGACCACATACATATACAAACAAAGAAAAAGAGACACATGACACTATACTTTCATATATACTCAGCAACTTAACTGTGAAATCCTTCCATCTTTCCTCTCTCCTCTCCTCCTTCTTTCTTGCTCTCTCACTCCTTCCCTCCTCCGCCCTCGCCTTTCCTGCCCTGCCGTGTCATCCGGACTTCCTTGCAGATCACGGTCTCCTCTCTTCTGCTTCTCTGACTTCTGTAATTCTGTTCACTCTCCCCTTCCTGAGTAATTGAAGTAATTTCCCACCTTGGCTATGATGAATGTGTCCCGCGCTCCCACCGTGCCCTTCTACTTTAGTCGGCCTAATTAAAGAAAACATTCCATGATTGCCTATTTTTCCTCGAGCGTGACAACCTATTATTCTCCCCAGCACCTGATTAGAGAGTTATTATGCTTAGATTTAGATTGATTTAACCAGGCAGCCTAATAAAAGACTACTTGGGTTTTGATTTAAAGTGGGGGAATTGCAGGTTTTGGAGCCAGTCACGGTGTGTAATTGTTATTACTGGTTCATGATATGGTGGGTAGGGGAGTTCTCGAAATTGAATTAGAAAATTAGAAGGTCAGTCTGCGTACAACAGGTGACATTTTGGGACATTCTTGCCACGATAGAGCTGTCAGGAGGAGGAACGTTCGGGCACAGATTTGTCCGGAGTGATAAATCACATCCATCACAGCCTGCAGAAACTGACATATTTCTGTCAAAGCAAGATTAATCTCTCCATCAGCTGCACAAACGCGGCTCATAATCATTGCAGAGAATTGGATGCAAAATGGGTAAATTGACTGGTGTTTGTGTTGTGCTGCTCTGCCATGGGTTGATACTGTGTGAATAAGAGCCCTGTGGGAGGATACAGACACATAACCCAGCTGCTCGAGTTGCCGCTAAGTCAGGAGGATGATGTGAGTTAAAGATGGACCAAAGGCTTTTGTAGGTCAGTACTAAAATCTTTTGTTAGTTCAGGTTGTGCCAAAACCTGCAGTTCCTCTAGTTACTCTCCACTTTTAGGCCGGCTCCAAAAGTGAGAACATCCTCATAGACTCTCGTGTAAAAATGTTCAGGAATAAAGATGTTTACAGGTTTATAAGGTACAAACACAGTTATGGTCCCAAGACCTATGTAAAAGCTCCCTTTATATCAAACTTATCAACCATCGTACACAAATGAGCCGCCGGTCACCTGTTTAATCTGTATTTCAATTCAACTGAATTCAACTTTGTTTATATAGCGCCAAATAACAACAGCCTTCATCTCAATGTGCTTTATATTGTAAGGTAAAGACCTTACGATAATACAGATTTGAGCAAGCACTTGGTGACAGTGGGAAGGAAAAACTCCCCTTTAACAGGAAGAAACCTTTGGCTGAACCAGACTCAGGGGCTCAGTCTGCCATGGTACAATGTGAGACTTTATAGTAGAACAGTACTCTACACTCGGATTTTTAGATGACTGGCGGAGTCGCATTTACCTACATAACGTCCCAGACATGTTGTGTTGGATTTAGGTCAGGCCAGCGTGGGGGCCGGCCAGTGATATCTGGCAGTGCTCATCCTGTTCCTCCTTGCACAAAGGAATGCAGATGCCGGACCTGCTCATGGGTTAAGGGTCTTCTATGGCACTGTCCAGCTCTCCTGGTGTAACCACCTGTCTCCTGGAATGTCCTCCATGCTCTTGAGACGTTCTGGCAATGACAGGTAGTCCAGTTCAGGAGGAATTGGACTACCTGTGCAACCTTTTGTAGAATCCAGGTATTGCCACATGCTAGCAGTAGTGACACTGAGCCTAGATAAATGCAAAACCTGGAGGGAAAAACTTCAGTGGCAGTGGCTGTAAAACCATTCGTGTTTTGGGGTTTTCACACTGTTGTCCGTCTAGTGCACCTGTTACTGCTACTTAACTGACCAGATTAATATCCCAAATATTTTTTTTTATCTGGGATATGCAAATTGCATAATTTGAGAAAATCCAAAATAAATTAAATCCTGTGCACCCAATTCTTTTTTTTTTTTTAAAGTCATTGTACAAGAAATCATGAAAAGCCCCAAATTACCATGGCATTCATGACTGTGATGAATGGATGGAAACCTCTAAACACAACTGCATTTACAAAAAGTTGAGACACGTTTTGTCACTCATCCAAGGGACTAATTCACGCTCTTCTTCAGAATCAACTTCTTGGTAATTTCCTTACCTGGATGATTGATCGTGCATTAAGACAACTGTATTTAGTGCCTTTCTTAATGGCACTTTAAAGGTTGGATAATACAAGGTTTCATCTGGGGCCTTTTAAGGACTCACGAATGACACTGAAATCTGTGTTAGTAAATACTTCCAGACGGAGACATTTTAAAACCGTCCCTGAGAATATTTGTTTGGTACCTGCCGCAGCTCCCACGTGCTTTCGACCCACCCCGCGAAGCTGACTGATGGCTGGTACTCTCCGTGGCCTCGCTCAGATCTAGTTAGCATAACTGCACTTACTGACGCGGCTGAGCAGCTTTTTGATAAATGACACGATTAGAGGTAAAATGAACAATTTGACTCGGGCCACGCCACGAAAGCACAGAGGCTTTACACCCGCTGTCAGAGGGCCGAATCGAGTTCATCTTTCATTTCTGAAACCCAGCAGTGTCGCACACAGCCTGGTGTAAGCTGTCTTTGACATGTACTCACTGTTGGGCTTATTGGCAGTCACTTCTTCACTGTCACTGTGAGTAACGGCCACGTAGCGCAGCGCTGGAGATTGATATATGAAAAGATGAACTGACTGATGGCTTGACTCAGAGATACTGTAGGTGAATGAATGGATATTTTAAACAGATTAAGCAGCATTGTGTTTGAGGTTGATAAATAGCACGAGGACAGCGCAAACAAATTAACTGATTAGTTTTTGAGACGCTTTTCTAATTGACAACAGAAAACAAACCTCGGCTGTATTAAAAGTCAGTTTTGAGATTATGTATGACATTTGAGTTCATCTGAATGGAATGAAACATGTTGGCTGCCCAGATTAGTTAAAGTTTCTATCCCAGTCTAAACAGATTAAGGCCAGGTTTGTTAGCTCGAGAAGCTGTGCAGCATTTAGCAGTGCAGAATGGGATATTACACTGATGAATTATGAAACTCAAAGGACAAAAAACAAGCCCTGCATGCAGCAGCCAAAGGGTATGGGTTGACTACTGGTTAAAATATTGCTGTTGACAAAGCTCCAGGTATGTGATAGATACTCACAAGGTGTCCTCACAATGTTGTGATGAGTCTCAGTCATCACATATAGACAGACACCTGGTTCGGGACCCTTTGGATACCCCTAAGTACTTTTTTTTCCATGTGCATGGGTAATGTTGTGACTATTATATAGACTACCTGCAAAGATGAAGAGAAAGCACAAGTAAGACAAAATGAAAACAAAGCTCCCAAAAGAAACAAACTGCTGTGAGAAGAGGTGACGCTGGTGCACAATCCTGCAGGATTGTTAGCTCGCAGCATTTAGTGCGGCAGCCGCTGATGACTCCGATGCTAAAGAAGGCACCGTGTGACACCACTGATTTGTGATCAAATGGCAGTGTTTGATGGTCTGGGATGCAAACACGTTGGTTTTATTAGTTTAAGACGTTTCTGACAAGAGCAAACAACAGGTATTAGTGTTGTAAGATGATATAATTTAATATAACATATAGATATTAAGTGGACGCTTTCACATCACAATTTAAATTAAAAAATTTTTTTTTGCTTGAAATCTGTAATTTCTACAACAATATTGACTGTACAAATCTATAAAGGACTAAAACTGCCATAAATAATAAGTAAATAAAATTGGGAAATAAACAAATGACTCTAAATGTCTTTAAATGCATCATAAAAAATCTTTACATGAAAAAAGATTTAAAAAAATCAATTTCTTGAAAGATTTTTTTTAATTTACACATTTAAAAAAAAATCATTTACCTTTTCTTCCCCTTTTACACCTTTCATTTGACTCACATTTTTATTTATACATTTATTCACCCATAATTATGTATTTTCTGTATTTTTCTTCAAACATTCCCTGAATAAATACAATATTTTAATTCATAAATTAATAATCTTATGAATATAATTAAATGGGAAAAAAGTTGATCAAATGCATACAAAATAAAACAAAAATAATGAAGACAGTGAAAACTTGTGTACATTAAATATCATATTATTTTATTTCTTACTTTTTTTATTCATGTATTTTGTACTGCTGTAGCCAAACAATGTCACTGTAAGCTGATTAACATATTTCTGCTCCTTTTTAAAATTCATTTCTGCACTTTTCTGGTGCATGTTTGCAGGATGTGACTGTCTGCAGGTCTGTGATTGCATCGGCATGCCTGGTTGCCTGTTACAGTATGTAGAAGGATCCTGGGCTTGTTCCCCTTGCAGTTTATTTGTTACATTGGTTATTAAAGCTGTCTGCCATCTGGCAACAAAATGAATGGGAGCAGTCGGTGGCCAGTAAATTGTGCACAGATAGATCCTCTATTTGTCCAGCCAAGCAGCAAATATAGACCTGAAGTGGCAGAGGAGGAATGGAGTGAGATATGGAGGGAAGGAGGGAGCATGCTGAGGAGGGAGGAGGCAGAAATAAGCAGCAAAGCAGAGGCCGAGATTTTATTGATACTCATGCCTCTGTTGATTCTGCCAGCAAGTCCAAATCTGGAATGATTCTCATCGATTACTGATCGGTCTGATCACCAAAGGTTTTCTGCAGCCTGATCATAGCATAAAAACGAAAAAAAGAAAAGTATGCCACTGTTTTTAAAAGGAATTGATAAGTTTAAAGGCCTACGAATTTGATTCTGGAATTCTTCCTTTCTGGACAATCTTAAACCAATTTTTAGCACTCAGGAGAAGGAACAGTGGGGGATTAAGGTTGGAAGAGGAATGTTTTCATGCCTGTGCTGTTTTCGCTCTTGGTGCAGTTTCTTTGTGTAGATGTGAACACAGTAACTGCAGTCTGGTGTGTACCGAAACAACAGGACTGAGACCCGCTAGAGGAGGTGGTTTTGGTCTGCATCCTAATGAACTCCAGAGTGGTTTGTTTATGGCATAAGACAAAAAACCTTGTCCTTACCAGATCTTAAAATGAGATAAATATAGCTTGAGAAGGACAACAACATATTGTTTAACCCCTTTCAGCAGCAAATAATTGAAACTATTGCTTTCTCTGTGACCTTATTATACTGTCACATTGTTGTGGAGGGATTTCCTGGAAAAGTGTTCAAGCAAGGCACATTTGTTCAGTCTTTTTCTAGTTGCACTGTCATGAACATGCTAACTGAGGTCTGTAGAGTCTGAGGTGTAGATGTTCGGGTTTTTGCAGTTTCTCTAAACTTTGCGCGGTCTGACCTTGGTGTGAATTTGCTGAGATGTCAACACGTTAAGAGGACTGTGGCACTGTGCTAACACACACCTGAATGCTGCAAAAGCTTAAGCTTTTATAGAGGTGCTCACACGTGCTGATGATCAGTTAATCAAGTGCATCTGATTAGCAGCACCTGCTGAGGTTGAGGGGTGGGATACCGGCCACAAATTTCCAATAAGGATTAATAACGATGAATCCTCGATATATAATGTGTCTGGTTTTACATTAAAAACACAGAATGTTGTCCAATGCAGTCAAATATGAAAGGGGTACGCAATCAATTCCTAATAAATCCTAATGCAAAAGAAAAATTGACACTTATAGCTTGGATTTAAAAGCGGAAGACACAGTGAAGAGAAGGAAACATGAGTATAAAGATCAGAGGGTGGGATACAGGAGAAAAAGAGGAGTTGGAAAATGAAGGCAGAAGAAGAAAAAGAGGAGGAGGGAAGAGAACAAATGAAATGCTACAGAGAGAGGCAGCAAAGGAATACGAATAATCAACATTGGAGTGAAAAAGCAGGGAGAGAAAGAGAAATCATATGTATGATGTTTATTAAGTCTTGGATAAATGAGACGTTCCAGCAGCTGGCTGGACGATAAAGCCAAACATTAAAAATAAAGAGATGATTTCTTTAAAGGATTTATAGCACTCTGAAGTCACTGATGATCACTCACTGAAGACTTCATTATTCCAATTAATGGGCCCCTCCGCTACTTGACCCGACCGTCAAAATTAGTGGCAAGAAACCTTTAAGTCAGATGGATGAACTGCCACAGCCTCGCCGGCTAATTGGCAGCCACAATCAAGAGCGAATATGTATCAGGAGAAGAAGAAGAGGCTTAATATATTAGCAGAATAAGAGAAGAAGAAGAAAAATGAGGCTGCGAGCAACATGGCAGCACCAACTGTCTGGATGTCAGTGGTGGAAAAATGGTGATGGGGAGGAGAGATGGAGCAAAAGATGATTAAGAAATCAAAGCGAGCAGAGCTAATGTTTTTGAGGAGTTGATCAGACTTTTGAGCATCATAAACATTAATCTCGGAGTCGGAGTGTATAATTTTGTTAAAACTGACCAGTTTGGGTCTGATGGATATGATGCACTTTGTGTAATTACATAGGTTTTTTTTGTTTTTTTTTAAGACTGGGTGACACTTTAATTTTGATTTCCATACAAGTACGTATGACTTTAGTCTCACTGCTATTATCCCGCTGAGAGCTTCTCATGTTTAAGTTGTGTTTGTCTTCTCCTTATTAATCAAAGTAATCTTTGGGGCAAACAAAACCGCATTAGCAATTAGAATAAAGTTTTCCTGCTGTTTTCAAACTTTTCAACCCTGCATTCGTGATCATAAATCCTCGTGAAGTTGTCATTTTCTAATTTGCTGCTAGAATAGGACAGAATAAAATTGGCGATGACGATGACAGTTCTTTTGAAAGACTGAGGCCCTTTATGCAGTGAGATGAAATTCAGTCGCACATCTAATTAACTTGTTGACAAAAAAAACAACAAAAAACATAAAAAAAAACAAAGGCAGTAAGATTTCAGACACCACTAAATCATAGCAATCCGCTCCAGATGTGGTCTGAAAGAAAAGAGGGGTTTGTTTAGATCAGCAGGGTACCCTTTTAATCGTCTGGAAACATGGAAACGGGCCTTATGATGGCACTGTGCTCCTCGGTGAAATGTAAAATGACCCCACAGTTCGTCTGTGCAAAGTTTGCTTCGAACATTGTTGTATACGAAATGGCATCGGGGTCTGAGAAGTAAAGGCAGTCCCGAAGTACTATAGACCTCAATTCATTCCAGCAAGGGGCGACACATCGGGTTCATGGTCTCGGTCGCTAGTTTCAAGTTTTATTACGTAAAACAAATTATAGCCCCATAATCCAAAAAAAGACGGACCTAAAATCAAGGCAGGATTGAGTGCCAGACCACCTTTTGATGGACCAGACGCTATTGTATGACATCAACGTCTCACTCATTTCATTGCATTTAGTTAAAAATAAACAAGACAGACAAAAACCTTCGTTTTTATGGCGTTCATAGCCTCACTTTTTAGTTTCAGGTCTTATTTAATACACACATGATGTTTATTCAATAAATTCGGGAACCATTTCAATGTTTCCAACAGCTTTCAATTGTATTTGTGTTTCAGGTGAAAAGAGGTTCAGTCATTCTTTATTAGAAGAACAAATTAAACTTCACTGCTCTTTTTGTGGTCTGCAGCCTGGAGGAAATGACATTATTTTCTAGAATGGGTGAAAAATACTTGAAATATACCTGGGTAGCTTTCGCAAGGCAGCATGTGGGAAGGACTACATTTAGAGCCAAAATGGATAATAAAGCAGAGTTTGTGTAAATGGTTAAAAGACACACAGGCCACAGGTTTAGTGTTCAAAAAGTGGGTTTTGCTATATTCAAAAATAATTTAAAAATGCTCCTTGTCCATTCATGACATCACTTCCACTTTTCCACGCTGTAAAACTCAGTGCTCACTTCATTGTTGTTGTCCAATCGTCTTTCTACCCGCCTTCTCCAAACCAATCAGCCTCCACTATGCATAATTTAAATCACGCAACCCACCACCTTCCCACTTCTACCTCACACGAGTAACTTCATCCAAACCTCCACCTTGTCTTCACCACCACCAGCGTCTAGACTCCGGGGGATCCTGCCCTAATTCCTAACCCTGCTAGGATTTTGTTCTGGGCCCTTGAAGTCTAATTGCCATGTAGCATAACTGATTTCTGTATTTCTATAAAACACATTGAAATTTAAAAAAAAATAAAATAAAAGAAAACCACATTGAAATTTTCCTAATTCTAATTTCTCCTTATTGAACTGCTTTTGGTAACTTAACCTAACCAAAGGATGAATGAAATGTAAAAACTGCACCACTTGGACACTGGTTTATCTCACTGTGTAGAGCAGGTAAGCCATGTGCAATACAGCTAATAGAGAGGGCCGTCTTTGAATCCACCCCAAGGCCATTTACTGCGTGACTTCCCCTGCTCTTCCTCCCATTTTCCTGCCTTCTCTCCACTGTGCTAGCACGAAAAAGCCTAAAAAGCCCAAATAAATATATATTTTAAAAAGAATTCCAGACAAGCCTCTAAATTCAGTCTTTTGATGAAGGCCTTCTCCATAGATACAGCGTGGATGAAGCCTAAAAGGTTGGGTGTGTTTAAGTTGCTGATGTGTAACTGTGTGTAATTTCACAAGGTAGGAAGAATATCACAAATTCTCCATCTTTCAGTTGGAGGATTTGTGGCATATAAAAACGGCTCCTGCATCCATTATACAGAGCCTTTGGTACATGGTTCATTTCAGCAGCAGAAGCTACATTCAGGAATACAACATAAAGCACAGCACGCTGTGACAGTTAGAAGCGTGCTCTGTCTGAAGTGATGTGTAGGCGTGCAGTCGGTATAGGTGGCCTAGAGATGAACGGGACCCAGGTGAGTCGTGCTTCATGCAGACACGAGCTAAAGAAAACACAACCCAATGGCCTCTTCGTGTCCTGCCATCGATTTTTCTCTTTTGGGGGTGAAGAGAGGAAGCACGAAAAGAGATGGGAAAAAAATGGCTCAGCACTCTCGTTCTCATGCATCAGGCAAGTCGGGCATAAAATAGTTCGTTTGGATGGGTGATCATGAACTGGCAGCAACGGGGAGGAAGTTTACCAGAGCTAAATGGATGCTCAGCCTCCACTTTCTCTCTGCCTCCCACCCCGCGTTACAGCCATAATTTATTGTAATAATATACCTTAAAATGGTGGCGGGAAAAGAAGCAGGAGAGAAATGGGCCGTCCTCGCGGCGTGTTTACATTGCATATATGATTGTGGGAGAGAGCAGTTTGAGCCCTGTAGGGGGTTAACTGATTGGAAAAGGTGATTCATCTGAGGTTTTTCAGTTTCACTGAGCTTTAGTAGTCATTAGAAGCATTGCTCAGATGCTCACAGGGCTGCTCGCTGTCCTTTTTCTCTGCTCAGCATGGGCTGTCTAGTATTTATTGCTCGCTCTGTTTGTATGCTGTGGTCAGTATACCAGATCACATGCATGCAGAGTTATAATTCCTTCCTTAAAGCTTTATATTTTGAGCTTCATGCAGCTTGTGTGGTGTTTGCAATTAAATCCTTATCTATTTCATCTCTCCTTTTCTACTGGTAAGGTCACTAAGGGGTCAAATCTCAGGGCTCCGCCGCTTTCCTTTTACATCTATCTATATTATGCTGTCTTGTGTCTGCAAAAGGTTTCAAAGTTCCTATCTGAATGAAGAGATGAATAGAAGCATAAAATCTCACAGTGAAAGGATATCCTTGTGGTGTGGAGTTTAGCCTCACATTACTTGCATGAATACGCTCGTCCAGTTGGCTATTAGAGGCCAGCCAACTGGACGAGGAGGAGTACAATTGACAGCCGCAATTGAGTTACCGAAACATATTTTTAGAATTTACCATGAAGTCCTGTGATTTGGCTCAGTTTCTTTCAAGTTCTCTTTTTATGCCTCAAATTTTAACCACATAACTGTACGTACTTACCTTCAAATTGCATCAGTAATGTTGTCCCTCATTTCTGTGAATCCGAGGAATGGAAAGTGACCAGAGGTGTGAGTCGGCGTGCGGAGTCACTTTCCTCTGAACGAATTTGCATCAATTCAGATCAATATACTTTTCCCTATCAACCAGAGGTTGTATCACGTCCAACACTGTGGACAACTTTCGAGCAATGTGCACACAACGCCATGTGAAAAACCTCAATACTGAATTTCAGGCATTTTTCAAAAGCAACCTACTAATGGTTTGCCTGTGGAAGATCTCAGTTTCACGACCAGGAGGAGACACAGTTCTCAGCGGGGGTTACATCAGGACCGGCCTCTGGGGTAAAAATCTGTGCCAGATCTGTTGTGGCAAACCCACGAAAACAAGGTAGCAGCTGACAGGAGATAACAGAAGATTCTTCTTCTTTTAGAGAAACACGCCAAGATCTTCAAAGACCAACAGACAGTGACTCATATTTTCATCTTTTTTAAGGTCGTCAGGACTCTAGCAGAATCTGATAGCTGGTAAAACATGTAGGTTATTTTGTATTTGAGCAGCTCACCTAATGCAGTCCTACCTCTACCGTCCCAGAACAACTCTCCAGTATCTCTAAAACTCTCTTGTGGGATTTGACACCATTGCATTACCATTTCAAACCAGATTTTTTCATCTTTTGCCAAAGTTCTGTAAATATTTTTTATTCTTTCAGCATTACCTTGCTGAAATCCATAGCGCAAACAGTAAGAATGCACTGAATTAATTACTTTGCATTCAGTAAAGGTATAATAGCCACACTGGCCTTTGCTTTATATTTATTATTAATTTTACATTGAACTGTATCACAGATCACTACTGTAGAGTTTAGTCTGCCTGTTCCAGCAGTTTGTTCATGAATAGTTCTTGCATCAAAGTAAAAAATGTATGTTTTCTTACCCTGGCATGCAGCATGTTTACGGGAAGCTTAAAGGTTTAAACTGATGAGGTCGGCCATGTTTCTGGTCTAAAGAAATAACAACAGAGACAGTTTTACTGTCACTTTAATCAAAGCTTTATACAGCATGATTAATGTGCACTTTATAGTTTATTATTTAGTCTTGGCTGATCTTGAAACAGGCACCCCTGGCAGGATTGCTGCCTTGCTCCAAGTATTGACCGGAGACAATCCATTGAAAAAAAAACAGAAAGTCCTTTCAGACAAAAGAAGGTGACTTATTTGAAAGCATTCGAGGACCTCGCACACTCCCTTCCTCCATTCTCTCTCCCATCTTGGCCCTATAACTCGTGACAGAAGACATAGAGCTAGTTAAGATCATTTACATCCCGGCCATCAAGAGTTTGAGATGGCTCATTAGCCTCTAGCGTGTAGATAAAGCTTTAAATTGACAAGTGCAAAGTATGGGCTGCTCCTTCAATTTGGGGAGAACAGGAGGAGGGGGAGCTGTGAAGCTCAGGTGATTGATGGTCCTGCATCCTCTTGGCTCCGCTCTGCACTCTCAGAAGTCCTGGGACTCGGCATTGGTTGTTCCTCGGCCAGGGGACCGGTCACAGACGCTACACCGCCATTGGACTCAACTGCTTATAGACGGAAGGCCAAATGTGCTCTAACTGTAAGGGGGCCATTACCATGGTGATTAATGAGGCTGTCAAAAACTTGACTCCAACTCTTGTGCCTCTCCCCTCCTTTATTTTTAATTTTATTGAAACCACACCGGGTTTAAAAAAATAATAAAATAAATAAAACCCGTCTTTTAAAATGTTTCATCAAATAATTTATTCTAATTATGCACACCGCCTACTTTTGCGTTGTGTTCCCCAACACTCAGCTGCCCCCCATCCCGCTCCCCTTAAACCTTTTGGTGCAGATTAACGTAACAAAAAGTCTATTAATTAATATTTTGTGGCTTTTAATTCCTGGCAAGGATGCCGTCTTGATGCAGCTGCCTGTCGAGGCCCGTCACTCCTGAACCCGTGCCAAGGAAGTGCAGATGTAATTCTGTTATCTCTTGCTTAGTTGTTTACACAAATTAATTCGAACAATTAGCCCTCTACCGGCCTTTCATGAATCATGCAAGAGGAGCTGCCAAAAAATTAATACAGAGAGATTTCCATTTCCAAATGAGGGAGCTCCAGTTTTGGGTGAATAAAATGTTATACCTGCTAAAGGCTCGGGAAAAAAATTAATTGTCCTCAGTGGAAGCGAAACATCTGGTGGCTTAAATCATTGGATTTAAATTGAATGTTGAAGTCGAGGCTGATGAGAAAATGCTTGCGATGACATTTTGAGAGGTTTCACCAGGTAGCAAAAGCGAATAAACACTGACATAATAATCAGAGTTGGGCAGCGGGGAATCCCAGAGTTTCCATTACACTAAATAAAACAGTGGCAACCGTAAAAAGACTTTCACTAGAGAGTTTTACTGCTGCACAATTAGCTTAATCAAGGACTCTCCTACCTTTACAAAAGGGGAAAAACACTCTATTAGTTTATGGGCATGAAAGTTATGTGAGCAAAGCCCATTATCACCTTAAATAATATGGTGATAATGGACAAAGCAAGAGGAACCAAGTCATCCAGGTAACTGATATCAAAATAAATGCAAAGCATTTTTACTTTCAATTTGCACTTTTTTTGTCCTCGTTCTGAAGCGAATACTTACAAGTGCTAGCTTTATTTAATAATTTGAAATGTTTTATTTAGAATGAGTATGGGACACTTTTTAGTCCACACTAAAAAATAAATGAGTTCCTCACTAACCAGGCACCAAAGGAAATGAGTGGTTTGTTTTAAGGCCACGAAAACTCCCATCGAGGCAGTGAGCTTGCATACAGACGGTATATCCTTCAATGAAAGTGTCTGAGCTTTCCTCACTTTCAGCATAAAGTTTCCTTCTCTAAACATGCATGAAGGGTTTTTACAGATTTACCCTCCTGAAGTCACAGTTTTTGCACTCTGCTCAGGTTTGGAGAGTCCCTGAAGAAGATTGACTATACCGGCAACTTGTGAGAGAGAGAGTAAAAACTAACACAAAGTCAAGTGAGCAGAAGAAAACTCGTGGGACTCCATCAGTTGGGTTGTGTTCGCACAAGGTTTTTGTATGTTCTTTGTACCAAGCTGGACGTAGCATGGAAAGAAATACAAAGGAGTTACAGCCTTCTCTCAGGTATCATCATCATGAAGTTTACGTGCATCAAACTTGATGTCCTGCACAAGCTGTTAGATCCAAATTCCAGAGTGTAGACTGCAAAAAATTTGAAAGAGTGCCGAAATCTCAGCTTGCAACCAAAATAATAGTAAAAGTTTAACGTGCAGGAAAAGGAGCTCAATAAAACTGCATGACAAATAAATCCATATTAGTTGTTTTAAGAGTAAACAGAACTAAAATGTTGATTTTCCATTTTCAATACCTTTTCCAAATCTAGTAGATCTACAGAAAGACATAAGTAATGCAAAGATATATGCAATAAGAATACCCAAGAAACCCAAGAAAAGGGCACAAAATAAAGCGCACAAAGAAATAAAAATATATCTGCCATGGATGAAAAATCTGCTCAGTCACAGGAGAAGAATGAACTCACGGTGACTCAGATCCAGCTTTTGTTTTGGAGCTTTCCTCTCTCAAAGCCAGCAGGGGGCGGTTTCCATCCACTTGTGATCTGCAGCCTGTTCCACAGTCACATCCTCTGCCGGCCACAGTAGAAACAGGCCGGTCTTTGAGACGAGGGCCCGGTGTCTGTGTCATTAATGGTTGCCTTTCAAGCTGTCAGCCTTAACGAGCTGATTGCAAACGGAAATTGACGTTTGCAATGTAAGTGAATAAGCAGATCCTGGTTTTCGGTGGAGGGTGGGCAAGACGACACCCTGGCATCCTCCATCTTTAAACTGCAGGCTAACTGCATTTTTTAAAAAAGAGGCCATTAGCCAACAATAAGTGGAATCCATATGATTTGCTCAATAATGACATGTAATTTTGTGACAGTTATGTGTTGTTACGCAAATGTATGGGGCAAGGCTTCTCCCCTGTAAGTGCCCGCTAACTCAATTGTGCTTGTGTATTTCTTCAGCTCCATGTTTAATGTCCATTAAGAGTTGAGAGGAACATAATGGTGTCCTGTAGCACTGCACGAGCCACTGTTTCCCCCCCCCCCCCCCCCTTTTTAAA